>MVGC01000231.1:0-35539 GCA_003589665.1 Aspergillus sclerotialis | reverse complement strand
GTTACGGTTGGAGCGCTGCATAGGGCTGGTGTGGTGCATGGGGATCTTACGACGAGTAATCTTATGTTGAGGCCGTTTGCGTCTGGGAAGAAAGACGGTGAGGATGGGAATCCGAACATGGAGGGGGATGTTGTTCTTATTGATTTTGGGTTGGCGGTGCAGAGTCTGCAGGATGAGGATCGTGCGGTGGATCTGTATGTGCTTGAGAGGGCGTTTGGGAGTACGCATCCGAGGACGGAGCCTTTCTTTGATAAGGTGCTTGAAGGGTATCGGGGGAGCTACAAGGGTGCTGGGCCGGCTTTGAAACGACTTGAGGAGGTGCGAATGAGAGGTCGCAAGAGGAGTATGATCGGTTGAGCTATTCAATTCAAGTTCAATACCAGTCGTCCTATTCGTGGAATGTTACGGCATGCTTTCATTCATGATCAAACGCCGCGCTATCATCATGCAAATAAGAAAGAATCTAAAAGAACAACCTCGAATATATCACTATCGAGGCCTAACACAACTTCCCACATCAGCCAATGCAAAATACCCCTTATTCTCAACTACTCCTCGATCCTTGACAACCGCCGTATACTTGACCACCCACTGCGGCTCGACAAAACCTTGAATCCCATCCTCTGCTTCCGGCGCAGAAGCAAGAATACCTGCACCCTTCTCCCCTGGACCAAGCAATTCCCTTGTCGTCCCAACCGGAAGAATATCATCACAATCGTTATGCGTGAGAAGTTGAATATTCTCCTGCTTCGCATAAAGAATCAACGACTTGGGCACAACGCAACAATCCCTCAAATTAATCTGATCAACACTCGGCTTGACCTTCGTATGCGCAAGAAACCTCGCCAGCCTCTCATCCCCAAACTCCGCAACACCCAGCTGAGCAATCATCCCCTGTTCCTGTAACACTTCCAACGTCCTCCAAGTCTGAATCATACTATCGAAATCATCCGGCTCGTTCTCGGCCATCTCTTCCTCCTCACCAGCACTATCATCCTCCGCATCAAACAATATCCCAGGAAAAGAAACAATCAGCAAATCTATCGAGTCAACATGTAATTCCTTCAATACTAGATCGATCGCCTCGCGCGTGTGTGCGCATCTCCGCGATGTCGGAATTCCCGGTAGATAGAAAAGTTTCACAGTAATGTCATATTGGGATCGTTCTTCTGCTAGACCGGGTGATTGGTCGATTGCGGGGATGTAGAGGGTTCCGTCGTGTTCGGAGGTCCAGGTTTGGTATCGTCTTGACGGCTCGGTTCCGTTGGAGGTTGAGTCGAGTTGTTGGGATGTTTGGAAGTTTGAGCGGAGAGAGTTGATTAGTTCGATGTTGGATTTTTGGGTCGTTGGGCGCCGGATTACCGATGGGCCGCCTTTCATTACATTTCTGGTGTTTGATCGTTAGTTATATGGGATGATCTGGAGTGAGGAGGGGTTGTAGATGGGACTTACGAGGTGGAGAGGACGAGTTTCATGATGACTCGCTTTAATCAAATGCGCAGAAGAAATAAATCTAGAAAGAGAGTGAGTGGTTTATGGTCGTGATCATGAAAAGTGGAAGAGGAAAGAAGCAGAATAGAAGAAAGAATTGGGATGGAATAGATTAATAGATTAATTCTCTCTCTGCTTAGCAAGCAGCCCCGCGATTTCTTTCCAAGTCTCTCTCTCCGCGAACGGAGGATCTTCCCTCCTTCTACATCTACACACACACTAACAACATATCCTGAAAATAAGCGGATATTGAAGAATAAACCACTCTCCACTGTCCCTAACAATCTCATATAACACCACTAATCAAAATCAACAGTCGGATCCCAATCCGTCGGCGAATACTCCCCAGTCTTTAACGCCTTCATATCCTCATCATCCAACTGGAAATCAAAAACCTCCGCATTCTCCTTAATCCTCGCCGAAGTCACCGATTTAGGCAGCGGAACAAATCCCTACACCTCATCAGCCATTGAACCACCAAACCCGAATGCAAAAGCATTGAACTCACCCTCTGCAACCCCCACCGAATCATAACCTGCGCCGGACTTTTACCATACTTCTTCCCAATATCATGCAGCACACGCTCATGCATCCGAGTCCCATGCGCGAGCGGCGAATACGCCTCAACAACGATATTCCTCTTCTGAAGCCACTCCGCGATGTCGGTTCTATCCAACCACGGATGAAGCTCGTATTGACCGACGTCGATTTTCGAGCCGGATCCGCCTTTACTGGTAATGTGGGCCTCGAGTTCGTCGAGGTGGTGCACCCCGTAGTTCGATACCCCGATTGACCGTACTTTTCCGGATTGTTGCGCTTCCACGAGGGCGTCCCACGAGCCGAGACGGGCTTGTTTGCCGCCGTAGGGGGCGTGGATTAGGATTCTGGTTGGTTAACTGGTTAATACTTGAAACAGAGGAACATGGGAGGGAATGAGACGAACAGGTCGAAATACTCCTGTTCAGCCTCACGTAGACTCGACTCGATTGCTCTCTTGGTTCTCTCGTAGCCCATTGATCCAGGCGGGATCTTGGTAGTAAAGAATACTGATGAACGATCTAGACCTGAGTTCTTGATAGCCCGTCCGCAGGCTTTTTCGTTGCGGTACATGATTGCTGAGTCGACCTGATCGTGTCAGATAGTCTCTAGGTTACAGAGTTAAGCGTAGGTATAAATACATGGCGATATCCCACGTTAAGGGCCTCCAGAGTAACCTTCTCTGTAGCGGAAGCGGGACTAGTATTGTTAGTATTGGCAGGTTAGGTCGGTAATTGGCATACACCATGTAGACCTAGTAGTCGTAAGTTATGGTTATTCCAGGAGCATAGGCCTGTATGGGTTTGTGGTTGAGGGGAACTAACTCCATATCCCAATGCCGGAATCTCATGTCCGGAGTTCATTTTATACTTTGACTGGAGATTTTGTGCAATGGCCATTGTTGCGAGGTTTATACTGATGCAAGGCTTTGTAGGGATCTGAAATTACGATGATAGAGAACAGACGCCGCGTTGGAACGAAGGAACGGAAGCGAATGACGTCATATGTCTGATATTCATTGCTATCAATCAGTATTTTAATAGTTCAAACCTACTACTACTAACTCCCATAGAGGATATAGTGCTCTAGGGCAGCTCTTTTACATCAATTTAGTATAATAAGCTAGGCGTTGACTTATGCTTAGATATTACAGAAGACTGGGATGCAGTCTTGAACCTCTATACTTATTTACTTTGCATTATCACCTAAATCAAGGAGAATAATAACTAGTTACTCTGATTTGCACCAGAGCACGATGCTCGAAAATGAGAGGTATTTTTTCATCAAGGATATCTGCCAAAGCCTTAGCTTAACCGGGGAATATGCAATAGATGGAAAATTAGATAACAGAAGGTCCAGAAATAATGTCAAGTGGCGCCTATAAAAAAGTATAGAAACTATATTCTCATCCTCTTTTATATGAATTTGTATATACAGGGATATATACAATTATATCCTTACTATATAGGGCTCTCATAGAGCTGGTTTGTGCTGCTCACCTTAAAGATGGTTATTAATCTTTTACTTACACTGCTTATTCTTCTATATTACTTTTAGAATCGTAATATTGGGGATTTCTCTAGAATATCTATACGGACTAACATGGCGGTCTGTTTTTCATTCTACCTATATTGCAACACAGCTCTTCAATCAACCTTATCCTGACATAACATTGGCCCTTATAACCAGCGACTCTTCGATTATTTGGACAATCTAGCTCTCTCAGTTTTCTTTGTCACCACACTGCTTCTTTCAATATGGATCAAGTCGACGAAATCAACAAACAAGTATTCGACGCCATCGAGGAACAACAAACGATCCGAATCGTTGCTGATGTACCAACAAATGTCTTGAACTTTCGAAGACATTCTATCTTCGGCATCTGACATTATCAAACCTTTTATAGCGAAGTGGGAAATCAATCATATGACACGACTACTCGCTGTCGATATGTATCCACGCCACGCCTACATTGTCGTTGACATCAACAACCAGGAATATGACTACGATATCGCCCACACGCAAACTTTCGCTATTCGTCTTTATATACTTCATTTGTCGAGGAAGAGCAAGTGGACATTTTTCAGGCGCGCAATCGATGATCAAAGAGTCGCTAGAACCATTGCAGAGTTGCATCGGCGTAATGGCCAGAATCCACTCCCTTTCCTTGCAGACCATATCAAAGGATCTGTGTATCTGTCACCTCGTACACCTCGCACAATCTAAGCGACTACAATAGTATCCTGCTTTTACAAGAATGGGGGTGGCTAAAAGTGTATCTCGATACCAGAGTAACACAATAAAAAGGGGTTCACCATGTTAGTTTCGCCACAAAGGCCATCTGGAGAGAGTGATGTCCTCTTGATTCCATTAATCTATAGAATATGATCGAAGGGTATATAATTGATTATCCTAGAACCTCGATCTAGATGGATGATGGAGAAGGGATTGGCAGAGGTCAATGCACTATCTATCTCAATACTACAAGACAATACATGGCATTTAAGTTATAATCATTCAGGACAGGCACTTCTCTAGGTCCTTCTCCCAGTTTTTCAGGTGGAGTGCAAAAACCAAAAGGAACCCTGTAGTTTTTGGCCCTTGCCACTATATATACTCAAGGACTAACGATATTAAAAAAGCGAAGCTAACGCAGTATCGGTAGATAATATCATAGAATAAGTTTAATTGTTCCGACGTCATTAGCGGCCTAAGCTTAAATTAGATGTTTCATAGACGTAGAATTCAGGTTTTTTGGGACAGATCGTCGTACAAGCTTGGGTCGTGATGTCATGTAATGATGTCATTCATCACCGTGCCTGGGGTATATAAAAGTCTCTTGGCTTGTGGTCAGTTTGATTTATCTACTCAAACTAAGAATATATTATTATAATACTGCTACAGCTTACTTCATTCCATTTGCTCCGTACATCGGTACGTATCTCTACAAGACAAAACAAATCCACAATGTCCGACGACAACAACACTTCAACCCTCAAGTCCTACGTCAACTCCGCAACAGAAACTGTCCAGAACGCTATCGGTTCTGTAACTGGAAGCAATACCTCCAACCAGGTTCACATCTTCCCTTACCTCCATCCCCTTAACCCTAACTAACCCTTTCCAGCAGGCCTCCACCACAGACTCCCAACCAACAACCTCCTCAGACAAACCCACTCCCTACCCAAAATGGAATCAAACGGTCGGCTCTGCTAAAGAATCCTTCGGTAACATAACTGGCAACGAAAATCTCCGCCGTGCTGGAATCGACCAGAACAAACAGGGTAAAGCTGAAGAAGCAGAGGGCCAGGTTAAAGACTGGGGAGAGGGAATGGCGGACCGGGCACAGGGTGCTGTTGGGAGTGTAGGCGCTGCTATTAAGGGTGATCGCGAGGAGGAAGACAAGTGGAGGAAGATTCACGATGAGGGGAAGGCGCAGGCTAAGGAAGCTCAGGATGAGATGGAGAAGAGAGGTGGTTATTAGGTGTTGGTTTAGAAGGAATTATGTTGATTACGATTGATGATATTCTTTTATAATTGATCGTGATTTTAGGGCTTGGATTTGTATTATATTTCGGCTGAATTTGGGTGTGATAATATTTACTACTGATTAATATGGATCACTGCAATATAAAATGCTTCATATTTCGCCTGGATATAGGTCGGTTTTTAACTTGAGAATGGCCCTGAAAGTATCCGAACGAGTCTCTTGCGGCGGAAATTTAAAAAGCATCATGCTCAATCGCCCATCCGCTAATTCTGGCCATGTACCTCTTCTCGGCTGGTTTGCCGGCTGAATCTCTGCCATTTTTTGTTTGGGGATCTATAGGAAATGAAAGATTGGACCAGTGCCTTCTTGTTCTAATTAGGGGGCTTCGAAAGCCTCGACAATAAAATTCTCTGGGCCTGTCATTGTCAGATCGCAGGTGAATCACAATCAAGCTCATCTTTCCATGAAGATACACTAGTAATATTAGATATTAACACGCAGCGGTTGTAGGTAGGACTTGTGGAAGGACTACCGGTGGGCTTACCGGTCATCTGTTGTATTCCCGCTTTGTTCGTTCGGCGGCAGTGAATACGCCCCATTTCTTTTGCACGTCCATTGCCAAAAGTCTATTGGAAAGGGTTAAGACATCCTTTTCCTAAAGCTTTTCAATGTACTTACCGTATATGGGCTTAAGCACCTTGGACGTTCCAGGAAGACAGCACTGGTTATACCATGTACACTCTCCAGGCCTTTTACAAATTCCCAGGTTCCGAAAAGCAGAGAATACTGGATAGCTTCTGCCTTCAGGCAATGTAGAATAGACAGTTAGGCAGTGCCACAAGTTCTGTCAATCTCAACCTCATCAGACCTGAGGCATCACCATCTTCCTTACCTTCGCCTGGGAAGTCCTCGAAAATAAATCGTTGGTTATATTGTCGCTGATGCTAGCAGTATCAACACTGTATAGGGAATCCTGGGTCAGAATCAATATAAAGCCAATCTTCTAATTCAGCTGCGAGAGCATCTGCCGCTTCAACTCTTCAGGTACACTTAGTTTCGATATTGTATTGAGATTAAGGGCCTTGGGATCCTCACATATCATTTTACCAAATATTTGTATTTCGTTCAAATGATTATTAAATTCAGGCTATGTTTTTCCCTTATCCATCGAGCGAACCCTTTTGTAATGTGTTAAGCATCCGCGCCTATAACTCTTTGTAACTCAGTAGAACTAGTTTCTAAAGGTTACAACGACAAGTAAGGCGCTAAGACCTTTACTATTTTCCTAAAATTGTTATGAATAGGCATTATGCATGTAGATATGCATATGTCCTCTCCGTACTCCGAGTAATCAGTCGGTTCTCGGATTCCTTCAGCTTGTGGAGCTTCATATCTACATCGAGTAACTCCGATCAACTGCCCCGACTTTCTAGCCTACCTGACTCTGGAGAATTTTGGACGAATCCCCGTGGAGATGCTTAAATCTTGGTAACCGTTAGTATATATCATCTCTTATCCCGCAATTCTTTACTACCTCCTCACCTACCATCCTACCCATCTTTTGCTCCTTCTACCCTAACCTTCTATATATATTACAAAAATAAAAAATGCGCTTCACATCCCTCCTCTGCCTCTGCCTCTCCATCACCGCGCTGGCCGCCCCAGACGGCGAACCCAGCCAGCAAAACTCCGTGAACTGGTCTTCTCTCAAACACGCCATGTACCTATTTCTCCCTCCCACCTCTCTCGAGAACAAATAACTAACGAAAATCCAGCCAAACAATGTCCTTCACCAACAATCCTCTGCCAATTCCAACCAAAACAGCAAACCTGGACAACATCTCTGCCCCGCCCCGCTCTCTAATCCCCCAGATCATCTCCGCCGTTCCCCCAACTGTACTCGTCGACCTGGTGAACCCGGCCCGTCGGAGCTCGCTCGCGTCCGAGTTCAAAGCTGGTAACACGCCCAGCTGGTACGGTAGTCTACCTACAGATGTGAAGTCTTACCTATCTGTTGTGAAGAAGCAAATAAGTGAGGGGGCCTTAACTGCTACGACGGGGTTGGCGTATCAGACGCAGGAGGCGAGCACTACGACCACAGTGGCATCGTCGACATCCACGTCTACAAGCGAGGGACTGGCCGCGCCTGCGGCGAGACAGACGGGTTTGGGCATGAGTGCCATGGGTGCGTTGGGCGTTGTGGGGGCTGCGCTGGTGCTGTAGATTGATTTTGGTTTTTTCGAGTGTTACTACTGGAGGATGGCGGTGTGGATCTGGTAGGCATGATGGATGCTGTCGGTGGTCGCCACGCCTCGCTTGCATTTGAGTGATTAATGGTTCCTGATTGATTGACGTTACTGTAAACGATTTATCATGTACTCTTGGAATGCCTGGCTCAGGCCCGATAGACTGGAGTCGAGCCAACGAATAAATGAATGGAACGAAACATGATAATGTAATTGGTTGAACTTCTTTCGAGCAGTGTATGCATCATTGAGCTGAGGTGATCGTTGACCGAGGTGAGGCATGGATTTGCATATGAATGATCAACAGAGGGGAATCAAGCTCTGTGGGTCGTGTGGAGGTTTTCTGAGACATCGCTTCTGCGGTCTTGTCGGCGATAGTTAGGCTTGTTAGTTTAAGAGAATTAAACGGATTATGTGAAGAGTTAGGAAGTTTATTATTTCTAGGAGCTGTTGTTAGAATCGTAGAGAATGTGGATTAGGGTTAGAATGGCGTAGATACTATGGGCAGTACTGTAAGTATTAGGGAGAAACTAAGTAGGAAAATCTGGGAGAGGCCGGATCTACTCCTACATATCCATTGCTGATCTACCTAATTGAATACATGCAAGTGCTCGTTGCTCATGTTGATTGATGGGTGCTTCTATTGCTATCCGGATTGATGTTGTACCACAATTAGGGTTTCATGCAGGCCATACTTACTGCTGAGTCCACCTACTCATGAGAGAGAAAATAATTAGAATATAACAAGTGCAAACTCTACATCCCACACTTGGAAGAAACGATACTATCCTAAAAAGGCAATCAAAACGTCAATCCATCAATCTCAGTCTGTGCAGCCTGGGGTACAACAAAGTCGGGGTACTCCATAATCTGGGGTATATTATCGTTAATTCCGATCGCTCGTCTTTGCGCCATAATTTCGACAATTCTTGTTTTAGATAGAACGGCATGGATCAAAACGCTGAATTCACATGTTGAGCTTTCGGCCCGAGGAATACGCTACCGCTCATAGCTGTCGATCCTTGACGTAGATGGCAACACAAGCGTCACGCTAACAGAGCCCGACTCTTACTCCGATCTCGTTCTTGAGTATCATTCACCAATTGGCAAGATGCGGGGAAGAATCTTGATTTTCGCAGACCTCCGGACTCACAAATACTCCACGGTGAATCCAACAAGTCTATAGGGCATTACTAGTAGCTGGTCTCACCACCATGCACCATGGTTATATTGAGGCTCCATCCATGGATCCAGTCGCGGCCCCTTGGCCCATTCACATGGTCCCCTCGGTATGGGTTATCGTCAATCGAAAAAAGCAGTCGACAACACCTCGAGCCGTTAGGAATGACGATACAGCACACGGGCGCATCCCCCCGCACAGGTCAATCAGGCTAATCTTCCGAGATCCCTCTAACACTTAGACTAATTAGGGACTGGTTCAATCCGGTTCTGGCCAGACTGGGACCTTCGAATTGGAGAGGCCTGAGACATGCATCCCGCCTTAATTTTCTTAGCCAGTGGCAAGATGTAGTGACTAGGTGACTGATTCTTGCACTTGGTCAAGTCTGGTTTAAGTCTGATAAGTGGAGAAGTCAACAAGAAGCCTTGAACAAATATAAGAGCCATCTCTTGAGAGAAGTCGGTCTGTCTGCAGTGGAAAAATCAAGCATCCTAAAGCCATCTGCGCAGAAATTCTCCTACTTTTCTCCCATTCATCCCATCGGAAGAGTCCATCATGTTGATCCGCAAAACTCTCCTCCCTATCTTCCTTTGTCCATTCCTCGCTTTGGCTGCTCCAGAGCCAAACCCCGCTCCTGCTCCTGTTGCTGCGCCCGAGGCCACTGGTGGGCTGCTGGATGAGCTTCCTCAGATTCTTGATGGCGTTAAGCAGCTCCTTAGCCAGGATACCCTTGACAATCTCGATACCATCATTGGTGGTGGTGCCACTCTGCTGAGTGGTGATACTCCCAAGAGCTTGAAGAAGCTCCTTTCGTCGGACAATATCGATAAGCTACAGGATGTTATCGATAATGCTCATGGTCTGCTGAAACCTTCATTCGTCAACGAGACGACGACTTTGATTGACGAAGCCACTCCGGTAAGGTTTTCTTGCTTGTGCATGGATGATAACTTGCTGATTGCTTCTAGTTGATTGAAAATGTCAATAAATTGCTTGGGTCACTGTTATCTTCCATCTTGTAAAGGGAGTGATGATCTAGTTCACGAGGCAATGGGAATATGTTAACTGTCAACTGTCAATGATAAAGCTCCATGATAGGATACGAATTGCATGAATAAACAAACCAATGCTTGATTCTAAGTAAAATAGTTTATTCTTGGCTTCGTAACTATTAAGGGTATATACAAAGTACACCATAAAAACATGACTCAATTTCGACCGAATCTAAACCACATTCATATGCTCCCGTAGATCACTCAGATAATACTTCAATGCATACGACCGGACTGACCTGGGAAGAGCCGGGTACACAGCAACCGAAAATCCCATGGTAGTCCGGTAGAGACCTCGTGTCGTTGCCGTCGACTTGAGCCCGTATTCCTCGCGAAGGCGCGGCGGAAGCATCTCGATAGTCACAACTCTCATAAGGGGTTTCATCATCATCACCCAGCGCGGCAAGCTGGTAGTGTTAAAAAGATCCATAGCAAATTTATGCGCATCGGGCGAAACATGCAGCTTTTCAATATGATCATCCCAATACCTCCAAAAGGCCTGACGGGACTCAGGCCATGTCCCGGGCGGGATACCCAGGCAGTTCATGAGGAGGGTGAATTCGGAGTAAGCCTTTCTGGCAGTGCGGTAGTTGACTCTACCATAGATACGCTGGTAGAAATCGGTAGAGGTAGCGTAAAGCGTGGCGGCGACCCAGAGTTGCATATCTGGGTTGGTCGAGTAGTAGTCGCTTGCCTTGAGAGGAGCCTGGCCTCGTTGAAGCATCTCCATCAAGGTCTTTCGCTCCTGTCTTGTGCCGAACACTAGGCAAGAAATGTAACTGAGGAAGGCTTGTAGGGCGTCGCCTAGTTCTGTGGCAAGATTTTTGTGATGTTTGCTTTCGTCGCTTCTGATGTTGGGCATGGCGGCTTGGAGAAGTAGGGCTGTCCCAGATCCTCCGAATAGAATCCCTTCCTGGAGGATCTGGGGGAGGATTTCTAAGTTGTCGAGACCATCGAGGCGTTGGGTATCGGTTTTCTTGAGACTGTCCGATACAGTATGGGTGGATGTTTTTTCGATATTCTCGGTCTTTTCATCGGTAGACGACATGATGTCTGCCCTTTCTCCTGTGCTGTAGTATGGCTCAAAGAAAATAGATTAATGACTTTTTATCAGATAGCAGCAAATAACCAAGACATGAAGAAGATTAAGCGACCATAAATTCGCCCAGAAAAATCCCCCGCATATCACAACTCCACAAAGTCTCCAGAAAATCCAACTGGGAAATTCATCCGTGACTTCGTTTTGCTGTGGAGCTAGCCCCAGAGCTTGACCAACAGCTTGCCCTTGAATCGGCGGACCAGAACCGCGGCTCTTCAATAGTGACCGACGATCCTCATACAAACCCGCAGCAAGTATCCGCATGTGAAGCCATTCCCACCGCGGTCGCATCCTAAACAAGCCATTCGCCCGGTAGATCGTCAGCAAGTTTAGACTACTCATTTGACCAGATGAAGATCTTTTGCGGGGAGAAGTGCGAAGCCTGAAAATTTCTCCCCGTTTTTGCCCCAGGAACATGGGGTTAATTTTGCTGACGCGATCTTTTTTTCTTGTCCCTTAAAGGCTAACCCCGAATACGCTTTTTTCATCGGTGGATTCTGTCAAATGATTTCGTTCAATGCTACTATGGGCCTAAACGACATGACCTAGGCATAATAGCGTGGTCCGCCTCCAATTGATGATCGTATAGCTTTTTCGTCCTCGTCATTCCGTCTTTTGTGGAGTCCCCAATTTCCATAGCGTCGCTTCTATTCAGAGTATAAACCCCCGGATCACCTTTACTTGTCCCCTGTGATACTGTCTATCCACCTTGGTACTCAGAGCGACAGACAACTCCGCAACCATGGCTGAGACCCCCGCGTATCTCCAGTCTAAGGCCGCCAAAAATGCTCTGGGTACCAACCGGGGCCCTATGCCTGACCATGACATCGACGATGCCGACGCTGACTCTGCCTTTGCGCATCTTGAAGAGGCGAAGGGTCTGTCATTAGAGAAGACACCGACGACGGTGTCCCAAAAAGTCGGCAAGCATTGGAAGCGATTCTGGTGCTGTTATCTCGTGGGGAACATCATTTTCCTAGCTATTTTCCTACCAATTTTGTAAGTCGCTTACCCTCAATGGATTCCTCATGAAACTATACTAACGGTTCTAGCTTCTGCATCTGTATCCCAGCAATTGCCCAACGAGTGGTCGACGATTCCGACCTCACGCTCCTAAGCGCGACAATCTTGGAGCCGCGTCCAGATTCGGTTCTTATGAGTATAAAATCTGCAATCAAACTCCCAATCGTCTTACCTGTACGCATCAATCCATTGACCCTGGAACTCCTTCTCCGGGACTTGCCCGGAAACCACACCTACGCCAAAGTATATATTCCCGAATCGATCATCAAAGGAAATACAACAGTGGGTGAAGATGATCACCCAACACCGCTCAATGTACCTGTCTGGAATGAATACACCAGCCGAGTCATGTTCAACGATACAGTTCCATTGTCTGTTCATGGGTCTACGGTGCAGCACTTGGGTGAACTGCACTCGACGATCACCATGGATAAAGATGTACCGCTGCGAGGTAAGTCCATCTCCTAACGACGTCTTTTAATATTTTCTAATTCGTGCAGGACTTGGCGGTTTCCCCGACTTCAAAATCGAGGATAGCAGCTTAATCCTCCCACCAAAACCAAACGGCACCAATCTTGTCGCCAATGCTACCCTTCCCAACCCAAGTCCTTTCATCCTCCAAGTAGTAAGTAAATCCACGACCAACAATCAACAGCTTCATCAACTCTAACAATATCAAAAGGGCGACCAAGTCATCTTCGACGTCAAAAGCGGCGACCTCACTATCGGGAACGCAACGATAGACGACCTTATTCTCCGCCAGGGAACCCATAAATACCCCCTTCACGGAATTCTGGACCTCAAATACATGATCAACAACCTCAGCGAAATTCTAAAGCAGCAGAAACAAGCTATCCGAAACGGCTATCTCTCACTGACGACAGTGGGCAGGTCCGTTATTTACGAAGGACAGCATGTGGAGTACTACGAACAACCCATGAAACAGCTCGTTCTCCCTGCGCAGGTCCCTATCGGCGAGCTGCTCATCAACACTCTACACAACATGTTGAGCTCAAACGGCAAGAATATCTTGTCTGGTGAATCTAACGGGAGCTCATCTAGTGGCTCTGGTGGCTCTGACTCCGGGACTCAACTTCTGGGCGCATTGGAGAATTCTGATGGCTCCAGTGGTGGATCCGATAGCGGTTCTGGTGACTTTCTGAGTGCATTGAGAGACGCCGGCAAGTCCATGGGCGACTCCGGCAGTAATTCTGACTCCAGCTCCAGCGATTCCAGCTCCAGCGGCTCTGACTCTAGTGACTCCGGCTCCAGCGACTCCGGCTCGAATGGATTCCTGGACGCCTTGAGAGACGCAAAGCAGGGTTACAACGGTGACGACAACGGCAAGAGAGACTTGTCTGATATTCTGAATAAAAACGAGAAACCCGAAGACATGCTCAATGACCTCATTGAGAGGCTGGATAAGGGCGACGACGATCGAGAGGCTCTATTCTCCGAGGGACTGCAACGCCTTGCCAAGTTTCTATAGACTGTGCTCTACAAGCTATAGATTCGTTTAGACTATTACGGGTTTCACGCCGATATGAATGGGTCTGGCTGGAGTTGGGAGTTGGATATTTTTTTTTTCTTACCCTAACCCCTTATGTTAATGTGCATAGATGATAGCCGTATAATAATGGACATACCTATAACGCTTTTCCTGAGGATATGATATGTGGTACCGAGGTATGATCAACTGGTACTTGGTAATGATTTTCCCCTGCAAGGTGAATTGCGCAGAGGTGGTTCTTCTATGATGATCGTAGATGATCACTACCACGAGAGCACGTGTCGGATATTTTCGGTGGTATTGTCGATGTCTCTATCCAGTGTGGGTTCATTAAGCAAGGGATTCGGAACGACGCACTTTCACCGACCATTGTATATAGATCACTCTAATAATACCCTGAACTTGGAGCAAAGGTTCATTCTCTGGGTTATTCACGTTGACCTTCCTGTCCAGTGCATCATCTCCGTACAAGCCATCCACATAGAGGTACGGGAAACCTTCGGATAGGTGTTTCATTCCATATATATGGTCTGAACCGACGAGGTCCTTGCCAAGCGAAGAGAACGATAGGTCGTGGACCTGTGTATCCTCTTCGTTACCCACATTGTGTCCATAAGGCGTCCGCACTGGTCATTCCTGTGAAAATATCTATGCTGCTCCGCCTTAGGACCATATAGCGGCTGATTTGAGACATGATCCACCCAGTAAAGCGGATAACTATTTCTTTCCTCACCGACTCTGGTACGGAAGACAGACATCGGAAATGTTTCGGACTGATGGAAACCTCTGTTTCTTCAAGAATCCAACGGTTAGCAAGTCCGGACAGTCTTATTAATCGAGGTGTCATACATGACCATCTGACGACGAAGGATATATAGATGGCAATTTATTAGATTAAGATGATAGAAACATGTCTCGTGTTCTTATAATCTGCCACGGGGCAAGACCGTAGACATAGGATACCCACGTCCGGCTTCTTGTAAACACGTCTCGTATATGTTTCTTCAGTTCCCCAAACTGGATCCAGATATTTGCAGGAATCAAGTAATCAAGGATACTCTACTTGCTTCGACGCAAGTGATGTCGTCGCTTATTATGCGTCAGGTATCGACAACGTGACGAGTAGACCAAGCAATGTAATCTTTGTCTCGGGTATATCAAGCTATGTATCCTATTTTACCTAGAGCACATAATGTTAAATACCATAAAATAAACGCTCGTGTGCAGACAGCCCTTCAATTTAGTCGACGAGTGGAAGCATACCAGTCGATGTTACCATTATATGCAGCTAACAAGATAGTCATATCTTCGCCGGCGCGGGAGATCTTCGGGGAGCGTTGCATATAATACAGACAAAATCGGAGAATCATTCATGATATCGAGAAGAAAAGAGTGAATTGAGATAGTTGCGATGCGGCGGAAAGTACAGTACCTAGGTATATTCCTGCTTAATGCTTTCTCTTCCACGCCTCCTCCGTCGCTTCTTCATCTAGAATGCAATTGTGAGTGTCAATCCACGAGGCGTGGAAGTTTGCAGTCCTACTGACGAGAAACTCCAAAGACCGAGTAACGGGGTTTTCGGGAGTTACTCTGAACACGGCTGGATACGAGCTATATGGCACTAATATTTCCCATTTGTCGGTATCTTCCAACACTCGTCGGGAGTCTAATGAGCATGCTGGATAGGTTAGATTGACAGCTCAAGTTCTTGGTCTCTATTTGTCTTTTAACTCGGTGTTTAAAGCTATGGATAACTGTTATTATCTATTACAGGGCTTATTCAAAGCTCATCATGTGTAATATCATTTTTCTATGAATGACGTGGAGTTCGCTATTAAGTCTTCGTCTATGCAATTCTAGTTTTCTAGAAATGAGACAGCATCCTGCGGAAATCCGTTTACGGAATCCCGGTCTAAACCCTGTCATGGTGCCATCCTTTTTAGACGCATTGGCCTATGTAACTACCAACCTATCTACTCCCCCGGCAAGGCTGAGCGAGGTTCTCCATCCGTAAGCTCATCCGCCGAGACATACAAATAACAAACAATATTAGTTGCATGTAAGCGTTGACCGAGAACGGTCTGGGCACTTTGAGGACCTGTGCTTTGCGCAGATACTTAGGTAGGTACGTATGTACAAGGCTCGACAGCGAGTACGAGGTCTCGAAACAAAGTCATCTGGGAACCTCGTACTTTACCCCACAGGGCTGCTTGCCCGGGTGAAATTGTGTCTCTGTTCTGCAGAGGTGCAGGGAGTGGCTAGGTCTTTACGCAATCTTGTGCCTTGGAAGGGACGAGACTCAGGAAGGGTCGGATTTAGGGATTATGTATGATTAGATCTGCCTGAAGGATTTGTCATGTTGACAACTAACTAACTGGAAATTGTGGCTGAATTGATCGTATTAGATTAGTAGATTAGTTAGTTGTATTGATGGAGACAGCTAGGCTGCCAGTAACTAATTATCGAAGCCAGTATCCTTGGTTAATGCTTAGATACATCGCAGGTTCTTCCCGAACAGATGGCAGAGTTTGATTTGTCCTCGTCCCCGTTGCGGGTTTAAGCGGGACGGGTCTGCGGTCGTGTTCTATGTCTCCGACTTGAGGCCGTTCAATCCCAACTGCTGCTTCTGCTCGTTTGCCCTTGGCATTGTGTAATGGCAAGCGTTCGAGACCGGGGAGCCTAAGCATGGGGTCGAAGTTAATGAGGATGATTGCTTGTTTCCCATCTTGCAAGCCGTCTTTGTTCACCGTGTAAAGAAGGGATCGCTCATCTGACATAGCGTGGATTTTGCCTGCTCTTTTACACGGACAGAGTAGATCGTTTAGTTCTCTTGGGGCCCGTCTGGCGGCCACATGTGGATTCCTCGGGACACGAATCGTTCTTCGCTGTGTTCCATCGGGGTTCCGTCATCTTCTTTAAGGCTTCTGGGGTAGAGAAGTCCCGTTTCTTCGTCTATGGGGCATTTTCGCTTTCGTGACACCGTGCGGAGGCGGAGTCGATCGCGTGGTACGAGGTCTGCCGAGTTTGGACATGGGTCGTTGACGAGATCGACATAGGTTGATGCAGATAAGTTGTAAGAGCGGTATTTTGTTTTGGCTAGGATGAAATCACGTCTTTGGGAGGGATCGCTCCCTGGCTCGTATTCTGTGTGGTAGTGTCGACAGACTCGTTTTCTTGGCCGGTCGTAGTTTGGTTTGTTTGATGAGTCAAGGGTTTTGGTTAATGGTTCGTCCGGGAGTGGGAGGGGGGCTGAATCAGGTGCTGAATTGTGCTCACGTCCTTTATCCTCAATCTCTTCGGGCGACGGGAGGGCTTGCATGTAGTATGTGCGACAGTTGTCGCTCCCACCATTCTGCCACTCACGACGACACTCCAGGATGGTCAATCGCTCAGTTTCCTCGTCATTTCGAAGGGAAAGATCCGCCCATGAGTCATTGATCGGTCCCTCGCGATGCTGTCGGCGCCAGATTCGATTTGGTCGACGCAAGACCCGATCCCGTTTTGTCTGTTTCATACATCCGGTTGGCGACATGCAAACCCAAATATAGAACGAAGTCCAGTCGACCTCTTCTTCTTCAAAGTTGACCTGCGTCGACACGGCATACAGATGATCATGATGCACCCCAAAACAAACCGTTTGGCCAATTTCATTACCGGCAAAATCCTCCAATTCGATAGGCTTCCTTGTGAGATGTCGACCTGTTTTTAGGTCCACACAGTTAATCGCCCACTGTTGGTAGCCGTGATACCCTAGTGAGGAGTGAGTACCGTAGTAGAGGTAGGATTTATTATGGCGAACAAACAGGCGTCGCGTTGACTGAAGGGAAGTTCGAAAGCGTAGCCTGCCGGTTCTTGCGTTTTCCGGTCTTCGTCGGACATCCATGGCAAGAAGCCAGGCTTCTTCTCCATCGGTCAATTCGACCAGAAACGCTAGAATCCCTTGGTTGTAATGCATAAGTGATAGCTGGGTATTATCATCATTGGGAAAGTAGCCAGGGATAACGCGAGAAAGGATGTTGCAAATGTTCAACACTTGCTCTATTTGACCGGCGCCATGCACATCCAGGACGCGAATTTCGTCGTCGTGCACATAGCATAATGAACCGCCATTGTAGATAAAGGCAGACCCATAGCCTAAAACGGCGGCCGAAAAAGGTTGAGCTGTAGCGAAAGCCTCTTTGATGTCGAAAAGACGGCCAACAGCTCTGCGGTAGCCAGATCTGTTTCTATGTGCTGTTTGTCCTTCCTTGGTGTGTAACAGCGAGTTCTAAATACGACAGTCAGTGGAGCGATAATATACTGGTTATAATTGAAATATTACTTCAATGGTCTTCCTTGCAAGAGAGTCGGTCAAAGTCAAGGAATAGGTGGAGCGATTGACACGGCTGAGATTGACAAAATCATAACAATCAAGCCTCGAAGCAATTTGATAGAATATATCATAAGGAATGGAGTCCAAGCTCCTTGGCTTATCTGTCATGACCGATGTAACGAGTAGGAAGCGGATCAGACCATCTACAAAGTAGTATGTAGTCGTAGTAAAGACAGGAAGCGTAAGCGGGAACAGGGCTGAGATTGAAGTATGAGAATCGCAACACTTTTCCGCACATGAAGGACACAATTGAACGAGTCATATCAAATTAACCATTATGATAACCCATCACGATAGGAAAAATAGAAGGATGATGAGGAAGCTTTATGAGGGTTGAGATGAGGCTCTTTGGACGAGCACACGGGCCAGGACGACGAAGGCGATATGACATGACTTTAGGAACAGTGGGGGATGAAGGAAGGTCTGATGATTCCATTGGTCTAATCATTTTGGAACTAACAAGTAAGTTTGTAGCGCATCCAAGGCTACGAAGAGGCCAAAATGCCAAGAAGGAAAGGAAAGGAAGAAAGAATTGAAAAGGCGGCAGAAAAAAAGAAAATCAGCCTTGAGAGCCGCATTGGATTCCATCTTACGAATCCTCCCTCCTCCTCCTCCTTCTTTTGCCCTTCTTCGCCTCTTCGGAGCTTATTCTACTCCGCTTACATTCTTCCCTTTTGGTCAACAGACCTGTCAATCTCTTCCTTTTTCTGCTATCTTGAGGCTCTAACTCTCGCCATTTGACCACTAACCCGTCTCACCCCATACTCTCCCCCCTCTCTCTCTGTACCTGATGATCTACAATCTTCGCAAGGCACCGTTTTTTCTCCGATTGGTAATCTCCACTACCCTTGCAGCTGAGAATTTCCATATTCCCTGTTTGGTCTGTTTTGGAGCTCTGTTTGTTGTGTTTTGTGACTGGGTTCTGCTAACTTAAGCTCCTATACGAGTGCGGCTCTTTTCCCAACAGACACTCTGTTTGCACTAAACATTTAGTCTACTTTGCTGTTTCATAATACACTTAATCGGCCAGGTCTCGGCTTCCCCAAATATGCTGGTTTCTATAATTATCCGAAACCAGTAACACCAGGGATCAATTAAAGACTCACCTTCCAAATACATTGACTGGTGGGGTTCTCGAATTCGTACAGCCTATTCGACAATACAACCAGAAACTCCAGTCGTATAGGCAGGGACCAGGCCACTAGTTTCAACTGTCATCCGACCGAACTCGTGCAGATCCGGAAGCCTTGCTTATGCATAATGAACCAGAAATAATCGCTAGAATTCAATGTATCTCCAATATTTCATTTCTATCAGTGGTACTCCCCACCAGGATCATCGTCAGGATCCATCTACTCTTCATATCAACTGGGATACATGACAATCATTGCATCACAGGACTTGAGAAACCGACCTAGCCGCTTTACCGTATCTTCTCTACTCAAAGGAATCAGAAATCATCCTTGTCCAACCCCGCTTGCTCTCTTGCACCGCCTCACTTCCGTACGGGATCAACAATGAGGCTTCGATAGGTTCCCCGCTTGATCGGAGCCGGAAGGGGATGAAAGGCCAACTAGAAGAAAGGCCTCGTTCAATCCTTCTCATCTGATGCATGAGGGGTTTACAATTGGGTTTGACGACTGCATGATCTACAGCCTCGTGGTCTGTGTCCTGATGCGCTTGCCCGATGCATTATATACAAACTGGGTAACTCCAGTGGGCCGGGCAATCAATAATTATATACTATACTGTATTTGCAGATTGCATGCGCCTACACCTAACCTCAACGGGGTCTCTTAAGGAACTAGCCTCCTTCCTTGAACTAGTGGTACTAGAATTTCACTCGCTCTTTCTCTTATCTTGAACTATGTCTAGATCCCTCGATGAATTCCCATGCACCGCAATGATGTCACACTACAGATACTTTATTGTTTGATCCTTCCTGGGATTACCTCGTAATCTACGGGCTGGAAAATATGGAGGCAAGCCTTCCTGAAAGCGGATGGCCTGAAAAATATGGCGACCCTAGTATACAATATGTCGGGCAAACGCTAACAAGCTGACAAGATTGTGCAGTACAGTAAGAGTCGAAACCAGTTTCCCCTCTGGACACACAACGATTGTTTCTCGGTCCGTGCCCGAAACCACGCGAGTCTATGTAATTAATCATTTTCAAAGAAAAGATGTTTCTTTATACCAGGACGAACACCTTTCGTTTTATATGGCATGTTACACGAAATTCTGATACAGTCTCCCCCGAATCGTATGTTAGAAGCACTCTGCGATCACCTCCTCGAAAAACCCGGTCTCTATCTTGACGAGATGGTCGTCTTCCTTTGGGGCGAATTTCATATGCTAGCGACGACCTCAAGTATTAGGAGAGCCCTTGTGTTTAAGGGTTGTCGAAAAAGACCACAGAACAGAAGGCCAAGGAATAAAACGCAGAACTACGAGAGATTTATCTTCATAACCCCTCGGAATTTGGGTCATACCACCTAGTCTACGTTGATGGGTCTGGATGTGATAAACGGATCGGGTTCAGACGAACAGGCTGGCCACCTCTCGGCGTAGCCCCATACCCATACAAGTATCGCAGTTCCATCGTGATGAGCGGTACCAGGTACTACCTGCGTATGCCCAAGGTGATATTATGCTCTCTCGCGTCTTTCGCGGCACGACGGATGCCACTGTGTTCGAAGAATTCATTGAACAGCTACTTAGCACTGCGGAAGGTGGCCAGAGCCCAAATCTGTTCTGGTCATGGATAATACATCTTTTCACCGTTCAGATCGGATTTCGCAGATGTGTGAGCAGGCCGGGATCAAGCTTGTTTATCTACCTGCTCATTCACCGTACCTAAACCCGATCGAAGAGCTTTTCGCCGAGCTCAAGGGCTTCATCATCAGGCGTAATTGGAGCTACTACGAAGGGGACCCGGACCAAGGATCTGGTTGTTTTCTCGACTGGTTTACTGACAAGGTCGGAGAAAGAGAGAGTGCTAGAGGCCGTTTTCGCCATGCAGGCCTCACTATCGAGACTATCGAAGATTCGGACACTTGACCTTATAAACAATATGGATCCTTGGGTGAAATGAACAGATGTGAGGACTCATCGAAACTCCCAGACTCTGTAGGTATTATACATAATTAATAGAAAACAATCTCCACCGGCGAAAACTGATTGTATCCTCGATAATGGCATGGTAAAGTGGAAAGAGAGCTAGATGCCGACATGACGCAGCGGTAGCTTTGGTTAAGTGAACATTTTATGTTCTCCTAAATCTTGCAAGGACCCACTGCATTAGGTACTAATTTTGCCGAATCTTCTCCATCACTGATAAGTGTTTTGCCGCGTCCTTCGGTGCTCGCATTTGTTTAGGTAGCCCGATGCGGTAAGGCTCCCATAGGAGGCTCGGAAGGCTTATCTAAGGCTTATATAGGATCGGTAAGGTCTAGGGCTTCAAATCGTCTTATAAGCGTTCGACTGAGGGTCTTTTTTCTTCATCAGCTTTCCAACTTCATAATGAGCATCGAAGATGACTGCGTTGTGTCGGAGAGGGGCGGGGTTGTCGAAAATCGCCACAAGGTCCATGCTTCAGTCGTCGATGCGACTGGAAAACTTCTATTCTACATCGGTGACCCATTACGAATAACGCTAGTTCGCTCCGCAGCAAAGCCAGCGCAGGCGCTTGCTGTCCTCGAGACGGGTGGGTTTGATCAATTTAAGTTTGATGAGGCAGACCTGGCCTTGATGTGCGCGTCGCACAACAGTGAAGAACGACATATTACCCGGACTCTGGACATGTTGGCCAAAGTCCAAGCCAAGGAAGCAGATCTTCGTTGTGGGGGTCACCCGGCCCTATCGGCCTCTGTGAACCGCGATTGGATCAGGAGGGACTACAATCCCACGGCTGTATGCAACAACTGCTCAGGCAAACACGTTGGTATGCTTGCCGGCACCAAGGCAATCGGTGCGGACATCGCAACCTATCACCATTCGGCGCATCCACTTCAATCACGAGTGAAACGCGTGTTTCAGGAACTATGCGCTCTGGAGCCCGACGATGTGAAATGGGGCGTCGACGGCTGCAACCTTCCAGCGCCCGCCATTCCCCTCCACTATATTGGAAGGATTTATGCCACTATTGCCGCCTCGGCCGACCAAATGGCGTCAGATGTTGCTGTGACATCAAGGACGCATGCATTGGGACGAATCTTTCATGCGATGGCGGAGTACCCGGAAATGGTCGGCGGAGATGGGCGATTCTGCACCGTGCTCATGCAGGCATTTCAGGGAACATTGATTGGTAAGCTTGGGGCAGACGGCTGCTATGGAATAGGAATTCGAACATCAAAGCAGACTGCACAACTTGGAGCGACGGGGGCGGTTGGCATTTCTTTGAAAATTGAGGATGGGAACATTGCTATTCTCTACTCTGCAATCCTGGAGATTTTGGAGCAGCTCCAGATCAGGCCACCGGAAATGAGTAAGGATCTCGACGCTTTCCATCGTCCGGCAATCTTTAATACAGCAAATGTCGTTACCGGTCACGTCATCCCTGCTTTCAAGCTACGCGCTACCTGACTGAATTGCTGAGAGCTCGACCTACGTCTATTTATATAACCTCTTCTCACGAATGCCAATACCTAGATTAGATAAATCTGAGTTATAGAGCTTTCTCGAAGGGGAAAATTCGAGAAAAACATAATTTGTATAAAAAAGGTGTTGTATATTGCTGCCTAGTCATATATAGTCATATATAGCCTTGTAGACTGTAATACTGTTCTCAGTAGGCATTTTCCATATCTGTGTTAACCAAATCGCTAAGAAAAGGCAATTCATGCCGAATCACAACTAGAATTTCCTTTGCCATCTTGGAATGGCTCTCCGTTCTCCCATTCCAACTCGGCTTCTCCCTTCTCAACGACCCTTACCCATAGTATCCGAGAAACTAGAACTATAGAAGGGCCTTTACGCCCATTCACAGACGTATTGACGCCCTTGCTTAATTCCCGCGTGAACCTCGCACTAACAATCTCCACAGCCGGCCAGTAAGGCCTCGGACAGGGCATTTCCGCTGGATGCGAAGGACCTTGACAGCGTCTCCGACGAATCCCCCGTCGACTTCCTCAAGTCTGCTCCCATCCTTTACGATCTCGGCAAAACGACAGTAGTGCGATTGTCCAAGGATCTAGTTTTAAAAGGCGGCGGAAATGTGCTGCCTTGTGAGGCAAAGGTACTTGAACTAGTTGCATCAAAGTCCAACATTCGAGCTACTCGTGTCCATCGGTCTCTCCATTTCATGGACAACACGAAATATTTTGGCAGCATGGGATATATTGTGATGGATTATATCGACAGTGAACCGCTTGATAGCTGCGGGGGAGATCTCAGTGATGAGCAAAAGATGGACGTCGCGACGCAGACTGCCAAGATGATCATTGAAATGCAGTCCATCAGCCTATTGGAGCCAGGTCCAATTGGAGGGGAGCCATGTCGCGGTCGCTTCTTCACGCACTACAGTGCCGGGCCTTTCGAGCACGTGGCCGAATATGAGGGCTGGTTCAACCACAAGTTGGATATCTGTAAAGCATACAAGCACGCGCCGTCAGACATTCCGCCCTTCAAGTTCACCGAGTTTGTTCTCACCCACCACGACATCAGTCCACGGGACCTTATTCTGGACCGAAATGGCCTGGTGTGGCTCGTGGACTGGGCAGATGCGGGTTCGTATCCCCCGGCCTTCGAAACGGCAGCCCTATCCTCTCAGTCACAATTCGTCATCTTTAATGACATGGTGCTGTCATTACTCCCGCGATACCCTTTGGAAGAACGGCAATTAGATTCCATTGGATACGGTCTTTCTATAGCTGCACTGGCTTGACTAGTCCGGATAGACGCCGCCTTGGCCCGCAATGTATCGGCGTCTTAATCTACTTTTCTTCCTTCCCGTTTAGGTCATCCACCTGAGTTTACTCTCAAGACATCGGTATCAGGACGCGAGAGTCTAAGAAAGGTGTGTTGCACGTTATGTCCCCGGGCAGGATTCTATTTCGAATTGTAGGAACCTTAATTTGTCGAAAGGCTTCATGAGTAATAAAGGCGTCCTTCTCATCTGTTCTTGAAAACCGGCATGCGGTCACTCTCACATATATAGTGCCGATCTATCAAGCTATGTAAAGGTCCATCACACTAGGTAAGCCTGTCTGTAAAGGGGAAGACCAAATTACTCGCGCCGGCGCAATTTCGAAAAAGGGAATAAACGGGTGGCAGTGTAGGAAGACTAGGAGAACTACTAAGGAGGGCTCTTATATACTAGAGGTAGCAGGGCACGATGCCCAAAAGTATATTCACTACTCGCATTACACATGAATAAAGAGTGCGGGGTACATAAGAAAAGATCTCACCCTTGACGCCACGTCCAATATTCACTTAATCACATTTTCCTTTTAGCCATTATGACTTACAGAAAGCACTATATCCCTCTTGAATCAGATCCTGAAATATTCACATATCTGATGCACAAATTAGGTGTTAATACTTCTCTTAAGTTTGTTGACATTTGGTCGCTCGAGGAAGATGAAATACATTGCCTCCCAGGCCCCGTCCAAGCCTTGATCCTGATCTTGCCGGATTACCCAGCATACGAAGAGCAGCGAGTCAAATGCCAAAACCTAGAAAAGGGTGAAAACGGGGAAGTCGTATGGTTTAGACAAACCATCAATAATGCATGCGGGCTCTATGCAATACTGCACTGTGCTTGCAACATCCCTAATTCACTTGGTAAGATAGAGGCATATTCAAAACCGATGGCTTCACTGACACTTGTTATAGAAAGGGACTCCTTCCTTGGCCATCTCATGGCGGTCAAAGATCGCAGTGAATATCTCGAGAATTCAGAATATTTGGACCAAGTTTACCAGCAGGCTGCTGTAGGCGGGTCATCTGATGCGCCTCCTGCAGAAGAAGAAATAGACCATCACTATGTGTGTTTAGTGAAGCGGTCAAGCTTCTTGTACGAGCTGGATGGTGACAGAGAAGGGCCGATATGCAGAAATATTCTAGAACAGGATGAAGATGTTCTCTCGAAGAAGGGCCGTGGGATCATTCAAATGTACACCGGAAGCGATTTGGAAGGTTCTTTTAGTCTCTTAGCTTTGATTGATTCTGGCTAGTGCAACATTGGAAAATTGGACGACTGGAGACAAGTCATCAACCGATAGACATCCCATCCCTAAAATACCTCTACATCTATTTATTCTTTTATCTCCGATATGCTCCAGCGTCCATTTAGATCGCTTATTTCTAAAGCCTCGGTCTTTCGCAAGCCACGCACGATTTTTCATGCTTCTGGGCCTGCGCTGCCTCCGGCTATCCCTGTTGAAGAAGAGATTGTCACTGGATATGATGCAAAGCCTTGTTTCCCCGTTGAGCCCTGTTACATACTCAATCGGAGGTTCGAAGCACTGGCAAAGCTTGGCTGGGGTAGCTGTTCTACCGTATGGCTTATTCGAGACCTTCATCGGTAAGGAATCCCGGTACCCCCTTTTTTACGGTGTTTCTGGCATATGGCTAAATATACTAGCTGGCGCTTCCAATCCGAACGGTACTTGACCCTAAAGGTTGGAAACTGTGACTTTAAAGATACGAATGCAGCTTCACATGAGGCTCGCTCGGATTGAAAGTCACATCGCACAGGCAAACCCGTACCATGACGGGCGCAACTATGTCAGGACTTTTGTCGAATTTTTTGAAGAAAGTGGGCCATATAGTACACACATATGCTTAGGGTACGAACCATTGAGAGAGCCACTATGGCTGTTCCAGAACCGCTGCCGAAATCAAGCGTTCCCCTTAGGTCTTCTGAAGGGTTATATGAAGCTGCTTCTGAAAGGCTTAGACTACTTAAATAATGAATGCAAAGTCATACATAGAGGCAAGCCATTCTTTTTCATATTGTACTATCGATCTGATATATTAATATCCGTGGCAGATCTGAAGATAGACAACATACTAGTTGGGTTTGAGGATTCTTCAGTCATTCAAGAATTCGCCAACGCACAGTCCCTCAACCCAATGCCTCGGAAAGTTCAAGATGGACATACTGTTTACCTGTCTCATAATCATTTTGGCGATCTGAAGTCTTATTACATCCTTCCAAAAATCACGGACTTTGGACTTTCTCATCATCAAGACGCTAGCCCAGTACTGAATAGACATCCGATTCAGCCAGATGAGTATCGGGCACCTGAGGTAATACTCAGTGCTGGATGGTCTTATTCCGCTGACATCTGGAATCTGGGGCTCTTGGTAAGCCCTAGCTCTCATACGATAGAGGGTATGCGCTAATCATCGACAGATGTGGAACTTGCTAGAACGTCGAGACTTATTTTCCAAGGTTCGCGATGACCATGGCAAATACAACCTTGCTGCACATCTTGCAGAAATGATTGCATTACTTGGACCACCACCAAAGGAGCTTATACAACGTGAGAAAGAAGGCCTGAAATGGAATTGGGCTCCAGCTGTCCAGAACGCTGAAGGGAGAACTTATACAACCGCGTCAGAATGGTTCGGAGGCCCCTTTTTCGATGAAAATGGTAAGTTCGTGGCAAAGCCATACTACATGCTGAGGCCTGTTCATGTACTGGTTTACATTCAATAGGGGAATTTTTGCACAAGAGCCTGATACCACAGAACCTCAAAATGGAGGATACAATCCACGCGCTTGAAGGAGGAAAAAAGGACCAGTTCCTAGCATTCGCAAGGAAAATGCTACGTTGGCTTCCAGATGACAGGTTTACTGCTAAGGAGCTTATTGAAGATCCGTGGCTCAGCGATGACTTAATCAGAAGAGGTGCTTGAAATATGTCTTCATCTTGCTTCCCAAAGGAGGACAGAGGATTTGCGGGTTAAAACCAAACTAGGCGAACTCTGTTTATCCGTTTAGTCTTTAATATGGCGTTAATAGGACTTCTAGATGGCATTTCACCGGCGAATGAAGAAATGGCCAGTATATTATTATAATCTTAGGGGATTCATTAGAGCGATAGGAAATTTAAAATTCCTAGAGACAGGTAGCTTCCTTTTTTGGTATCGAGGGAAAATATTCAAGAACAGATTGATTTTTATACAATGTTATATTGTTGAGACACAATACCTGCACAACGACAATTTCCCAGGAGCTTCTCACTTGGTCAAACATTCAATGAAACAAATTGCCCTAACTTGCCGAAAGCAGAGAAAATAAGCCAAACGGTAAATCCACTGCTCGCATTACAGAATAAAAGCGAAGAGTAAGACATCCAGAACAAAATCAAACCAAGAGGGGTATAAATAGGCAAAAATCACGAGGCGTCATAATCAAAAATGTAAAAAGTAGAAAGCAAAGAAAAAGACCAGATATCATTTAACCTTGTATACCTTCTTTAAGAACTTGTCGAGCCGTCTAATAGCAGGATCTTCCAACTTCTCGCCCTCGATGCAGAGAGGAGTGAAGGTGTCCCCACAAGGTATGCTATAAGTCCAACGCACGAAGAGTTCATAATTCTCCTTTATATTCTCCTTGAAATCGTAGAAGTCGCTCTTGAAAATTTGCAGATGTTGTCCGTCGTAATGCGCCTGTAAGATACGCGCTTTGGATCGAAAGATGGAGACAGCCAGGACCTGATTGCAGGTAAGTCGATCAATCATAAAGCCCATATTATCATGTGACAGGACGACTTACAAGGAAAGTATAATGTTCGAGGTAGATAATCTGCCTCATCCTCCATTTCATATATGCGACAATGGGGAGCACTTCACTGCGGCGAAGAGGTTCCTCTGGATCTGCGTAATGTATGATTGAGAAACTGCAGTGAGATATAAAGGGTTCATCCCCTTCGATTTCTCTGTGTGTTTGCCATTCGTAGGGAGCATAGGGCCCCCATTCGCCAGTCCCAATACTAGGATACTCATTGTAGCATCTGAAAGGGCAGTTAGTCAAATTTAGTGCCTAGTAACCTTCGTAGGGGAGTAATAAGGTTTAATACATACTTGCGATGTGCCCATGGCTGCTGCTTGTCATTCCGAAACCATTGCCCCCAGACATTCATCGTGACTTTGAAAAGAGTGAGATCGACGCGACGACATTCCGAGCTATAACCAAAGCGCTCTTCCCAATCATGAAAGTCCGCATGATCCCAGTCGACTTGTGGGAGCTCTTCCTTTGGAAGTGGTTTGTAGAAGATCATGCTGTTATCTTGAGAAGGCTCATTAAGATTTAGGAATGATAACTTGATCCCAAGGTCCTTCAAGCAGCGGTCGGTTAAGGCTGTATGCTCGAGAGCTTTTGTCTCTCTGAAGATACGGTTAAGGTGGTCCAGCACAATACGCATCTTCGACACGCGCTCGATAACCAATGGTCGCACTTCCTCCATTTCTTCGCGAGCTCCCATTGTTGCTGATAGACCTTGGCCAAGGGCCGGGGGTGTTGTATTGAGAGCAGACGGGACAATCAGAAATTGAAGCCGGGGTTTGTGTAAGCAAGTAAAAAAAAAAAAAAAATACCAACAACAGCAGTCTCGGAGATCTAAATCATTCGAGACGATCTCGGCGACTTCAAACACGTCTGGTATTACCAACAGCTCATTGGATTGACCGAGGGCACCCAGATCTTGAAGATAATCTTAACTTTACTCCGGTCGCGAAGAGAACAAGAGCCCTAAGTATGGGACATAACCGAAACCTCTTTCGGGAAGCACCAAAGGGGGCTAAAATGAGCTCGCTTACAAAGAGACTCCGCGATGTTCATCTTGAGGAAGCAGAGCAAGAGGCACAAATCGAATCAAGCAGCAGTTCATTCGAAGGCCTAGAATCCCCTATGGATAACTTCGCGAGAGACCCCGACTATAAAGATGAAGAGGCAACATTCCCTTCCGTGTCAGACGAAAATGTTGTAAATACAGGGTTTGTTAGTTTCGCGAGTGTCTTAACCTATTCGATCGAAGGTGTCAGGGCACACTGGTCCCAGGAGCGCAAGGGATTCAAGGTCGGTGAGATCGATGGCATCAAGTTATCCGAGGCTCGAACCGACGGACATTTATTTTTGCCCAGTGAGAAAACCTCAAAGGTAACTATTGAGGTGAAACCTACAATGCGAGACAAAGCACCAAGAGTTAGGATGCAGGAAACCGCGCAGATGGCAGCGTGGATTCACGTTGAGCGTGACATCCCCAAAGGAAAACAGATAGAGCAAAAAAGGTATGTTACCTAAACTATATTTCATTGAGACACATTGCATTCTAACTCAATATACAATTGCTAGGTTTCGACGCCTGATGCTTTCCCAGGACAGACATGAGATATACATTATTATAGGAGATTATGATTTGGATTATATGGACTACCTAACAAACCTCGATCACAATACCACATGCCAGTCATTCTTAACTATGAATGAGTTCGGTCCTTGGGGGATATCCGATGCTGGTCAAGTGGAAGAGATCGCCTCGATTATATTGGCAGTGACTTTGCAGCTTGGCAATAGTGAGCCTCTTATTCAGCAGTTCCATGGTACGGATTAGTGTATTTTATATTGTCTAGCGTTTACTGTCGATTGGAGAGTCGATATATGGTAAATGATATTCAGGAACTCAACTTTATCGAATCCATCTGAATGCGCCCAATGTTGTTGGTTTGTTTGCGCTTCCTTGATGATTAAGGGTAGATACATGGCAGTCAAGGCATCTGATTTTTCTTAAAAGGCTTATCTCGTGTAAGTTATAATTAAGTCGAGTCAAGCAGCTGTAATTAGTGCAGAGGACAGAATTGGGATAGAAGAAAGCGCCAAGCAAATAGGTAAGGCTGAATGGTTGATGCCTTCAGGCCAACCAGTAGGAACGCGCGGGGTTTAAGGCTTAGATTGTTTTAATTAACACTACTATTTTCCGACGCTCTTTCTCTTTCTATTTTCTCTACTGTCCTCTCTTTCTCCAGACTATCTTGTTAGGAAGTTGTTGTTGTTGTGAGGTATAGAATCAATAGACCCACTAAATAAGTGGACTCTAACGACTGTCGTTCCTCCAGAATCCCCACAACCTCTATAATTCAGCCAGCCTTGTTTTTATCTGCTAGCGGCGGCTTTTTTCAGGTACGATGAATATATCTCCTGAATTTTTTTGGATCTTGCTCTCCCCAGAAGGTGTCACGTTGACCACACCCCGCGAGTTGGATTCCTTTCATGGAATCAAGCTCTCGCTGACGTTCATCGCTTGTGGCCTGTCTGTCACACGCTAAACGAAAATCAGATTATATATCAAAATTGATGTACCCTCCAAATTCTGGGCCTCCGCCTCGAAATTGGACTGGAGGTTATCCATGGAGGAATACACCACCTCCGCCTCCGCCACGGCCATACTAGTAAGATGCGCCAGATCAACAATGCATGAAATCGTCATTCTGACCAACGCCTCCAGCAATCCTCCCCCAACCCCACCGAGGCCCTATGGCCCCCCTGTTCCTCCCACTTACCCCCCGTACAGTACTGCCCATACCCCAACCCCTCCACCGTACCCACCATCGCCCTATGCTCCAAGTCCCAGCCATCTCAACTCCAATCACAACAGTAAGTGCGGCGGCGTCAACTACTCAAGCAGTACTAACAAGCTGCAGGGCAACCGTCGTGGAATTCACCACCTCTCCCTCCACGCCCGCCTCAAGGCGCGCAGAGCTTCGGCCATGGCGCTCCGAAGCATTACCAATTCCAATATTCGGCGTGTACAGGCCGCCGGAAGGCGCTTTTGATTGGTATTAATTACTTTGGACAGCCGAATCAGCTACACGGCTGTATCAATGATGTTACCAATATGTCGGTGTTTTTGAATCAGAAGTACGGGTATCGCAGAGAGGATATGGTTATTCTCACCGATGATCAACAGAATGTGAAGAGTATTCCTAATAAAGCGAATATTCTTCGAGCAATGCAGTGGTTGGTTACAGGTGCTCAGCCGAACGATTCGCTGTTTATTCATTTTTCTGGTACGTTTTTTGCTCCGTTTCAGTGCTGCTGCTGACGTTTTCAGGGCATGGTGGGCGTACTCCTGATTTGGATGGTGATGAAGATGATGGTGTGTGCATCCTACCCGCGTGATTGGGCAAGATTGACCATTCCAGGGTATGATGATGTTATCTACCCGGTTGACTATCGCGTTGCCGGCCACATAGTGGATGACGATATGCATGCTATAATGTATGTTCCTTATTGCTGGTGTGCCTCTAGCTGACAGTGCCAAGGGTCCGACCGCTTCGTCCTGGTGTTCGCTTGACGGCTATTTTTGACTCGTGCCATTCCGGAACTGCATTGGATCTTCCTTACGTATACTCCACTCAGGTTTGTCTACCGAAATCCAGTCGTCAGCGTGTCTAATGACCAGATAGGGCATCCTAAAAGAGCCAAATCTAGCAAAGGAAGCAGCTCTCGATCTGTTTAGTGTGATCAACTCATACGGCCAAGGCGACTTGTCATCAATGGCCACCACAGCAATGGGCTTTTTCAAAAAAGCTACAATCGGTAACTCCGCTCGACAGCGAACGTTAGTAACCAAAACGTCTCCAGCAGACGTGATCATGTTTTCGGGGTCAAAGGATACCCAGACATCGTCAGTCCCCTTCCTTCGTATAAGGCCAGAAGCTAATATGAAGCAGCGCGGATACCTTCCAAGGCGGACAAGCCAGAGGAGCCTTGAGCTGGGCGTTCATCAAATCGGTCCAGCAATGGCCCCACCAGAGCTACTTGCAGCTGCTTAACAGCATCCGGGCCGAGCTGGATGGGAAATATACTCAAAAACCGCAGCTTAGCTGTAGTCATCCTCTAGGTGAGTTGGCAAGAATATATTAGAATGGGATAGCCGGCTAAGAAGGGCAGATACCAATTTGCGTTTTGTTATGTGAGATGCATTTTTATGGGATAGGATTCTATATACGCATTTGTCTTAGTGTTCTGCATAGCGTACTGCAGCTAAAATAATAAGTGAAGGCTACTGGTTGCGGTGTTGTGGCGTATTCGGCCGCCATTAAAAAGATTTCTCTCTCAGTTTTTCCCTCTTTCTCTCCTTCATGACTCTTCGTCCTCATTTATGAAGGATCGTGTCTTGTTCATGTGTTCATTTCGATGTGTTAAAGCCCGAGAGGAATACCCACAACCACCTTTTTAGTTTGCTCTCAAGGTCCACGGGCCCAATCTCGAGGTACTCGATTTGAACAAAAAAAGCGCTCAGTCAATTGCAGACGGTCCTCAGCCTCCAGATCAGATTCTCTATCTCGAGGTTCCTCACTTGTAGCTAGTTTCGCAACGATCGCGTAACTATCATGCAGCGCAGGCCAATGCAATGCGCAGAACCCAACACATGTCGCGATGATCTCCACCAAGTACAACGATGAAATCACTCGGCCACACGAAAGGCTTTGCATTTGCTCATGCGGATCCATTAAGGCTGTCCTAACGAACGGTTCGACATTGTTTGAACTCAAACCTGCGAATTCCGCTTCGCATTCCCTATCAGGCATCTGCGCTTTACCGAACAAATCCAAGCCATCTCCACCTCATAAAGCTAAAGTGCCAATTTTTTTCCAGCGTCCGCGATTTAAGAAGCCAGAAATTTTGAGGATTGACCGGCAGGATTTTCCCTTTGCCGACTCGTTTATTATTCCGTAAACAAATATCGGGTTGACTCCGATCGTGCTGGACGTTTGTCCAACGAGGAGTGGTATAAACAGACCCAGTTGAGCTAATAATGGACCATGGATGGAGACTCGTCCCTCCCAGGGGATATGTTTCGGATACAGCATTCAGATTTGAGACATCATACAGAATTACCTGCCATTTCATGCGGTTGAAATTTTTTTTCTCCGTGTTGTTCTGGAAGATACGCGAATACCTACATTTTTTCTCCAGCCTTCCTTCATATTTCGCGCGCGCTGTCTAGGAATCTGCATTCTGCATTGCAGGCAGTTTCCGTTTGTTACGTCGATCATTCCCAATCGGGAGCTCAGGAGATCTAAAGCGAGGAGCCTATCCTATCGGTGAACTCATACCCCATAACTGACACTACGGTTTGATTGAACAGCCACAGAGGCTGAGCAGCCAATTGATCAATCAAGGGCTCTCAACAGGAGACTTTAAACCGTCACGCAGGATCCTCGCGAGGAGATGAAAATCCGGATGCCAACGCCTACGAGACATTAGTGGATTTTCCGAAAAACAACAGCACAACAATTGTCAATTCCGTGTAACATCCGTCATTGCAAGCTCCACTCGTTTTAGTCTATTTTGGAACTTATTACATTCCCTCGCCGTCTTGACGAGGATCAGGCAACCCGTTTCAGTCGGTTGTTTCTTTCCCTTTCTTCTCCTCCGTCTCCTCTTGTACCTCAACGATCACCAACCTGCTCGCCCTTTTGAACCCAACCATATCACCACCTCAAAAGAAAGACAAGCCAAATCAAAGACAATGGCATCAACATCCACAGACTCAACTCCGGAGTACCCCGACAGTCCGATCTCCCAACAAACTCCCGCTTTCCCCTCAGTTCCTCGCCGAAGAGTTGCCAAATTCCGCCGCTTCTATTCCTCCCCTCTAAACGATTCGTCCGAATCAACGCCACTAGATGTCTACGGCCTCGAACAGCGCGAGCCATCCATCATGGAGAAACGGCGAAACCGGCTGCAGCGCGTCTCCTACGCTCTCGATGACATAAAGGAGGATTTCTCCGTACAATTGAACCCGCGAACCACAGCTGAGAAACTCAAGCGCCGCACTTCCACTTTTATTCAGGATTCTTCCAGACCTTCCACCCCTGTGTCGTCGGAGCCCTCGCGCTCGAGACCCATGTCGATCTTTTCGGTTAATGATTGGTCCCCGCCTAGACGCTTGAGTAGGCGGTTATCGAGCTTTAGCAGTTTCTCCATGAGGAGGGGCTCAAGGAACCAGGCGAGTATCTCGCAGCCCAATTTGATTGGGTCTTCGACGCAGTATTAACTGCTTGGTTTTTTCTTTCTTTTGGGTGGGTTGATACATTGGTATACTGGAATTGCAGAATGGGGATATCATATAATACATCGACAGCAAACAACAACCGAGAAGAAAGAAGACGAAACAAGAACGGAAAGAAAGAAAGAAAGTCATCAGTTGCATATACGATACAGGAGTTCGGACAGGCAATGGCACGGCGAATAGGTGTGGCATATTTCATTTATGGCGAGATTTGCTGATTGATTTCTTCATTATATAATGTCATCATAGCGATCGTTCTTTCTTTTGTCTTGTCTTGTCTTTCCTTTATAATAATATCCATCTGTTCATCCGCTGCTGTACTCATCTACATTATTCTCTTTGTCTGCATTTAGCTGGTGTTAGGGGATAATCTAATCGATTTATTTACCAACAAACCAAACCCGATCCACCTATCTATATAATTTTATATTCTACATCCAAAACAAGTTAGGTATACCCGTAGACAACACTAGTATTCGATAGCCAGGCAGATCATCGAACCAACCCAAGGAGAGAATGGCGTGACTGGCTTTGTATTGTTAACCGCCATTGCGAATAGGGCTAGCCCGGATTGAATATTACTTGCATATATGCATATAATATGCATATAATATGCATATAATATGCATACTCGGTATATAAATAAAGATTTATTTGTCAGGTTTTGTTGGGGTCGGAGTGTTACGGAGTATTTTGTTGCCTAGGGTTTATATATGGAGCTGTTGCTGTTATTGTGGGTTTGGTTTGTAGCGTGAGGCGAGAGTAATGGAATTGCGTGATTGGGAAGTTGGTACTGTCTATTGTACTACAACTACCTACAGAATGATAATTCTAGATCCTGGTAGAGGGTTGATTGTATTTAAGACTCGGATGCTTGTTTAAGAAAGAAGTAAGCACGTATGTATTACCGGCAGGACAGTGACATGGATACTGCAAATAGATAGACGTATGGATTCACTCGATTTCTTTCTACTCCAATCTCCGTAGCTAGCAAAAAGTAAGTAATATAGATAGCAAAATTGCCACCAGCCAATATAGAAGCCCGAAATAACAGCCAAATCAAATCCAAGAAAGCATAGAAATCAAATAACCCAAGTAGTCACCAACGCCAACAACCCCATCCTGCAAACGGACAACAAAAAATTTCGCAATATAAGCCTGTATCAACCGTTTATACCCCATCCGCTATATCACCCAACCCGTTGGTAAAGACAATATATCAAATCTATATGTCCCAGTCAACGAACTATAAACTGATCCCCTCTAGATCGCGAGTAACAACAGAAACTTGCGCTCTACGCGCCGCCTCGGCGACTAGGCTGAAGTCTCGTAGGAAAGGTGCGGTGGCGGTTGGACCCCCTAGTCCGTGGATTTGGTGTGGGTAGGCTGGTTCGGAGGATTGAGAGGGGTCGGTGGAGGGGTTTCGGTAGTGTTGTTCTCTGTCTTGTCGCTGATGTTGGCATGTTTGAGACTGGTTCTCAGTATATGGTTGGGTCTGCGCTGAGTCG
>MVGC01000230.1:0-35681 GCA_003589665.1 Aspergillus sclerotialis | reverse complement strand
GCCCTACTACTACTCCCCCATCCCAGTCCTCCTCACCTCCTTCCTAAGCGACAGACTTAACCTCCGCAGCCCGCTAATAACCTTCAACGCAACCTGCCTAATAACAGGCTTCTGCATGTTGGGCTTCGTGCCCCAGTCCCACGTCGCAGTGCGTTACATCGGCACATTCCTAGCTACAGGCGCCTACATCTCCAACTGGGCCGCTCTCAACGCCTTCCAGGCTAATAATGTCGTCGGCCAGTGGAAAAGAGCTACCACTGCTGCCGCGGTCACGGCTTGTAATGGGCTGGGTGGCGTTGCGGGGAGTTTTATCGTTAGGCAGAATGAGGCCCCCCGGTATAGAACTGCGGTGTGGGTTTCTGTCGCTTCGCATGTTCTGCTGATTTGTATTGTCGGGTTGTTTATGGCTTATTTCTGGTTTGCGAATCGGAGGCAGAAGGGCGCTGGCGTCGTTATTCAGGGGATGGTAGGTTTCTCTCGTATCCTATATATAGGGTGGTCATTCTGGCGATGGCTAACTGGACTATTGGACTACAGCCCGGATTTAGATATACTTATTGACGATGTTTATAAAGGCTGAAAGTTATGATGGTTACGATGGCTACGATCACGATTCTAGGTATATCGGGTATAGATATCATTTCCACTACCTAATAAATGCATGCATACATCAATCAAAGAGACCGTGGGGTATATGCTTAACTGAAAGACAAGGGACCAAGGAGAGGAAGATAAGAGAATCCGGAAAGAGACAAGATCGGGAGATGCAAACGAAGCAAGTTGGGAAGAGTAATACCCTAACTAACTCGATCCTTCTGTTCCAACTTCCCAACAAGTCGCTTCATTCCGGCCCACTCCTCCGTTGGAACCTCCTCGGGCGTACCGCTAAGACCTTTTCCAACCTCGAAAACGGTAACAACGCCGTCAAGTCCACCAGCTGCAATTCGTCGGCCTTCACGCTCTTCCCATGCAAGTTTGTTAAGACTCCTCGTCAGAATACCGCTGCGGCCCTTGGATGGCGAGGTGCGTACGGCTGGTACTTCGGTGTCCGTGTAAAGATCCCAGACTTCGAGATTGCCTGCTCCGTCAACTAGAGAGAAGACACCAGGACGATGAGGCGACCACCGTGCATCGTAGACTACATCCTCACGATTGATATCCAGGATAGGAGACACGGTCTGAGAAGCGGCTGGGGTTGCAGAGGCGGTGGTTGCCGGTGGGCGAACACGCCAGAGTCTCACACTCCAGTCCAAACTAGAGCTGAGCATTAGGTCACCGAGATCGACTGGGCCTTTTCCGGGATGGAAAGCGGTTGACATGATTGGAGCTGCGTGACCTCGATAGGCAAGTCGGTGGTCTGTACCGGCTTTTGCGCCTGCCCTGTCGTATCGATGGCAGGGGTAGATTCCGCCTTCTTCGGTACCGACGATGAAGAAAGTTGGGTCTGATTGGGGGAATGACATGGTGGTTGGTGCGAGGTCTTCCGTTTTTGATGGTGGGGGTGTAGTCAGCTCGAGGTATTCTTGTGGCTGAGATAGCATATCAACTGTCCAGCCGCAAACGACACCGTCCGTAGATGCCGTCAAGATATTGTGGGCATTCTGTGTGCCAACAATGGAAATGCTGTAGACTGGATGTGTGTGGCCTGAGCCAGTAAGGGGTGTTTTCTGTACAGGTGCGCCTCCACCGGCGCGAGACGCGCGAGTGTCCCACAACAGGACTTGTCCAGAATACGAGCCGCCAACGATGAGATTGGGATGGAATGGTGAGAACTTGGCGGCTAGAATATCAGACGTTGAATGAAAGACGTACTCTGGGCGAGAGTGCAGGTGCTGATTCCAGATCTGAACGAGACCGTCGGGTTCATGAGGAGCTGATGGGTTTTTGGTGTATGCCGCAAGGACGAGTTCAGGGAACTGGACGTAGGAATTAGTAGTGTCAAAAATCAACTTCACGATGCGTACAAACCTTCGGCGAAAAGCTTAGATCACTAATCATACGCTTCTTGCTCCAGCGTTCATCCCAGAATTGGCAGACTTCCTTAATGCCTCGGCGTTTCTTCCCATACTCGTCATCTTCCTCCAAGTCACCGTCGACGCCTCCGAGCTCGTAGTCTGCCAAAACATCATATTCTTCATCCAATGCACGCTCAATCACCTTCGCTGACCGTTCAACAAAATCAAGGAAGTCGTCCGACGAAGTAACAGCCTGCAACTCGTCCTCATTCAGTGTGCGTAGTGGGTATCGTAATTGAGCGGATTGGTCGCCGTGACTTTCCTCAGCAAGCTTATTCGTGGCCTGTATCTCATCCTCGATTTCCTTGCGGAGTTTATTTCGGATTTCCTCGTCGCGTTCACGTTCCCTCCTGCTCATCCGCTTACTTGAACGTGTACCATCGACATTCTCTGTTTCCGAATCAAGAGACCCATCGGGCGAATCAGAACGGTGTTGTTTAAATTCATCCGTTTGCACACCCTTGCTGTAGGTGACAACTTCAGGTTTCGGTTCAGGGGCGGGCGGAAGCTCTGTAGAGGGGAGAATAGGGTCGGTTCCAGAAGTTTGAACTGCGATAGACTGGGACTGAGGTCGCGAGGAAGGGGCATATGTATCTGTGTTCTCTCCGCTTATTTGACTGGCACTTAGGACAGAATTCGGTCTGCTCCCTTTCCGTGAAGGGCCATCTGCCCCGTGGCTTAAAGAAGCCGATGCTGGACGGTCAACAAGACGGGAAATCAAGTCATCGAGCTCAGCTCTGTTATCCGAGCGACTTGGAACAGGAGACACGACCTATACCAAGTCAGAATACTGCATTTTAGACACATGTAATGGGGTTTACCTCAGAACCCTCAGCAGTACTAGACCGACTATGAGAGAATTCCTGTTGTCGCAACTCCCTCTGGCGCTTTAGTTCTGCAAGTTTTGCTCTTTTAGCAAGAATCTCAGACTTCCGCTGCTGCATAGACGACATGATGGCGCCAGGATCAAAAAAGTGAAAGTAAAAGGGAGCTGTGGTTGTTCTTATTTACAAGTAGTTCAAAGACTCGCGTCGGCGGGAAGATGACATAAGCGGACCGGAAAAACTCGCAGACAGGAACTTCGTCCTGCCATCCTGAACTTTGGCCTCTGATTATTCCTGTCCGGTGCCTTGCCAGCCATTGAGTCTTGATTCCTTTTTAGCGGATCACCTGGTGTCTACCTTTTTTTTCTCTCCTCACCTCTCTTACTTTTTATCGCCGCTTCGGAGGCCAGGGTCTTCGCAACATGGCTTCACAGGGTGTCAATGTGAGTATTCATTCCGAACGAACCACCCGATCAGTTGACGTATGGATGTATATTTACCACTTCATTTTGCTAGGTTCTCCGCTATTCCGCTCTAGCGACCGGCCTTCTTTACGGATTCTACCACCAATCGTCCCTCAACTCCCAGGCTCGCCGTGCTGAGATCGACCGTGAATATGCTCGCAAGGCGCAATTGATCGAGCAGGCTAAGGCAGAGTGGAGGAAGAAGACATCTCCTCAGGAGGTCAAGCCACAACAACCTTCCAGTGGAGGTATGCAATCCTGTTCAGTGCCATTTCCAATCTGTTATTCAATTGCTATTTACTCGGAACTCGGCTCGGCATATTACAATCAGAAGCTAACAACCACTGCAGTCATTACAGACTTTGAGGACCCCAAATTCGACCTAGAGGCTTATTTGAAGATGAAGGAGGCGCAGGAAAACTAGAGGTGGAGTGAAAGAGGGTAATGGTTGGCAATGATTTCAGTGCGGATACCGTACCTCCCAGGGTACAAGAGAAATGACTCGGGTCAATCCATTTATGTATTATTGTTCCGTCTGTTTTCCACAGTCGTGTCATTGCGAGCGAAGAAGGAATGATTTCTTTTCCGGTTTTTAGACATGCTGAGTCTTGTACATACCCTGGGCTGTTGTGCGTCTGTACACTATGTTTGGATTAGAAGAATTGTTTTGCATCTAATAGTCTCCACTACCAGTAGCCTGTGTTATTGCATCTGCTCTTGTTTCTGTTGCTTTATACCGACATGGCTATGGACGCCATCCAGTCACCTTGCCACGAGATGAGAAGGGTAACAGGACAGTCGGCCTGCTACAATAGCCATGAATGGTGAGATATAGAGCTGAGGATGATGCCTAGATTCTAAATCTGTTCTTATTCATCATAGTTGTGATCCACGCTATAACATCGTTCCGCCTGTGGTATTCCCTTTGGTAGGAATCAAGAAAAGCGAGCTGATATGCACTAAGTGTCCCAGCATACGCATCTCATACGCATTGGAGTTTATATCCGCAATGGGTATTCACAAGTAGCCTTTGAATATGAATCACCAGCCCTGTTACTATCCTAAATAAGCCCAGCTGCTTTGAGCATCTGCATTGTGGTCGTTTTATTTTTTCTGCTCCCCATTGTCGAGGCCCATACAGGCCACAGCAGTTGCAAAACTGATGGCCGCATAGATTTCCAACTTGACCTAAAGCCTCCACATGCTAGCTATCCAATTGCGAATAACTGTTAACAATCATACTGGAACACATCCAGCTGTAATTGGTCTATACGAAGTGAGAGATAGAAAGTGCGAGTAAACAAGGTAGCGAATCCAGACGGGAGAACTTCGTGAAATCGAGGCTGAATTGATATTTCAACAGCATCAGTCAAAATAGTTCAACGGATGCGACATAGAGGATTCGTCAGGGCGTATAGATGAGCTGATTGTAGTTGCAAAGGAAACAATAAGTCAGTCAGAAAATGCGGGGAGAAATCGGAGGATTTATGTCATCCATGCCAAGCCTTCATTAAGACCACCTTGCCTAGCTCTCTCCTACTTGTAACCCTCTCTTCCTTCAACAAGGCCATTTCTCTCTTTTCTTTCCAATTGGATTCTCTTTTCCCCCTCTCTGGCCATTATGGCCGAATCCCCCTTTGATGCGCTCTTAAAGGGCGAATCCGGCAGAAACACTCGTGGCCTACTACGGATCATCATTTTGTGTACAGTTGCTGCCGCTGCTGTTTCCAGTCGCCTTTTCAGTGTTATTCGTACGTCTCTGCTACTAGACCAATTGATATGGCTTACTGATTTATTTGATAGGATTTGAGAGTATAATCCATGAATGTACGCTTCCATTGATATCCTACCATCCCTCTCGCATACTTGATAGAATGATATTGATGATTTGGCCCTTCAGTCGATCCTTGGTTCAACTTCCGAGCTACGAAGTATTTGGTTGAGAATGGTTTCCACAGCTTCTGGGATTGGTTCGATGACCGTAAGTGAATGCTGTCATTCAATCGCGTACTCCGTTGCTGGGTTGGAACTCGGACTGACATCGAGCTCTCCAGGAACATGGCATCCGTTGGGACGTGTCACTGGTGGCACCCTTTATCCCGGCCTCATGGTTACCAGTGGCGTGATTTACCATGTGCTACGATTCCTTACGATTCCCGTCGATATTCGAAATGTGTGCGTGCTGCTCGCACCCGCCTTCTCCGGTCTGACATCGCTGGCAATGTATTTGTTGACCAGTGAGATGTCCACGTCTCCGTCTGCCGGTCTCCTCGCCGCCGCTTTTATGGGAATCGTCCCAGGCTATATTTCCCGTTCCGTTGCCGGCAGCTACGATAACGAAGCCATTGCCATCTTCCTTCTTGTCTTCACTTTCTTCCTCTGGATTAAGGCGATCAAGAATGGTTCTATTATGTGGGGAGCATTGACTGCACTGTTCTACGGCTACATGGTTTCGGCTTGGGGTGGATATGTCTTTATTACTAACCTCATCCCTCTCCATGTTTTCGTGCTTCTCTGTATGGGAAGATATAGTTCTCGCATGTACATCAGTTATACCACGTGGTATGCTCTGGGTACTCTTGCGAGTATGCAAATTCCGTTCGTTGGCTTTTTGCCGATTCGCAATAGCGATCATATGTCCGCCCTGGGTATGCGATCCTTAAGAGCTAATAACAAGAATACCAAGTGACATACTAACGAATATAGGTGTATTTGGTCTCGTTCAACTGGTTGCCTTTGCCGACTTCGTCCGAGGTTTCCTTCCGGGTAAACAATTCCAGAGGCTCCTCACTTCCATGATAATCATTACTTTCGGGGTCGGACTCGTTGGACTTATTGGCCTCACGGTATCTGGAGTCATTGCCCCATGGAGTGGTCGTTTCTACTCTTTGTGGGACACCGGCTATGCCAAGGTCCATATTCCAATCATTGCATCTGTGTCGGAGCACCAGCCTACTGCTTGGCCGGCCTTCTTCTTTGACTTGAACTTCCTGATTTGGCTCTTCCCGGCAGGTGTCTACATGTGCTTCACCAGACTGGGAGATGAACATGTTTTTGTTGTCATTTACTCAGTTCTGGCTAGTTACTTCGCCGGTGTAATGGTTCGATTGATGCTGACCTTGACACCTATTGTGTGTGTTGCAGCCGCGCTGGTTCTTTCCTACATCCTCGAGACCTTCCTGGTCATCTCCCCTCAGACTTTCCAGGCCAAGTCGCGTGATACATCTTCAGAGTCTCTGCGCTCTGCACGGTCTCCTGTTGTCGGAATCTCTTCGTATATCTCCAAACTAATTATGACATCCTCCGTGGTCATTTACCTCCTCCTGTTTGTCGCGCACTGCACCTGGGTTACTTCGAATGCGTACTCGTCTCCTTCAGTCGTTCTGGCTAGTCGGTTGCCTGATGGAAGTCAGTACATAATCGACGATTACCGCGAGGCATACTACTGGCTTCGCCAGAATACCCCGGCCAACGCCAAAATCATGTCCTGGTGGGATTATGGCTACCAGATTGGGGGCATGGCGGATCGCCCGACTCTTGTCGACAATAACACGTGGAACAACACGCACATTGCGACTGTTGGAAAGGCTATGAGCTCGCGTGAGGAAGTCAGCTATCCGATTCTCCGACAACATGATGTTGACTATGTTCTCGTGGTGTTCGGTGGATTGCTGGGCTATTCTGGGGACGATCTCAACAAGTTCCTTTGGATGGTTCGTATTTCCGAGGGCATCTGGCCTGACGAAGTTATCGAACGAAATTTCTTTACCGCTCGTGGAGAATACCGAGTCGATGACGAGGCGACTCCTACCATGCGTAACAGCTTGATGTATGACTGATTCTGCTTTATTGACTACAATCACTAATATCTATCAGGTACAAACTGTCCTACTACAACTACAACACCATGTTCCAAACCGGCCAAGCCATTGACCGAGTCCGTGGCTCGAGGCTTCCAGTCGATGGGCCCCAACTCTCGACCCTTGAGGAAGCCTTCACTAGCGAGAACTGGATCATCCGTCTATACAAGGTCAAGGATCTTGATAACTTTGGTCGAGACCATAACAGTGCGATGGCCTTTGATCGAGGCAACAAGCGCAAGAAGGCTACGAAGAAGAGGGGGCCAAGGGTATTGAGAATTGAATAAGCGAATCGCCAGTTTGTTTTGTTGCGCAGCTTCCATCGTCTGGGAATGAATCCCGCTTGAGGGCTGTTCGTGTTTTATATTTTGTATACCAGGTTAGTGATATCTTGCAATAGAGGGTTATAAATAAATCTAGGCAATGTTTGATCTGGTGTATCAACGAATCAATGGTTTCATGGATATATTCCCAAGAATACCTTAGAAGATACTGAATGCACGCTTATTCGGATATCATATAAACACGCTTGACAGAAGGAGCGGGGAGATGTCTCATCTTCAGGCGGTGGTAGACACGTAATATGCATCACCTCCAGCTATAAACCAGCAGTCGTTTCCTCAACCTTCAAACAGTGTACTCTGCTTCCAGCATCACCAGCACCATCGACAACACTCCCTCCTCCCAGCAAAAATCCCAAAAAATCAAAATAAATCCGACAATATAACCCCATACTCCATCCACCCAATGCACCTTTTATTTATAGTATATTCCTCCATCCGCCGAATCACCTCACTTTTTCTGCTCAGCTTTCCTATCAACAGGAGCCTCCGGGACCTTTACATCGGAGAAATCTTCCTGTCCGATTGCGCGGAGGGTGTACGCATCTGTATGTCACACGCTGTTAGTATTTGTCCTTCAATTTTCTCGATTCCTTCCTCCGTCTATGGCATGTCATGCCATATGTCCACCAAGCACCCCAAACCAAACCAAGCTCCAGGGAAGGAAGACATACAAATAGCAATCGTACACCCAACTAAACAAGCACCAGTCACAGCATTCTTAACGAGATATGGTTTTCGCGCTCGGAGGAGTGCGGCTCCCGCGCGGGCGTCTTTTCCGTAGTAGGTAGAGTTGAAGCTGTTTCAATTGATTAGATGGGTCTGGATTGAAGAGAATTGCGAATTGACTTATTGTAATTGGGTGGTGGAGTTGAGCACGTACATTCCTGCAGGCATTTTGGATGGATTGAGGTCAGGATTAGAGCAATGATGCGAATTTGCGCATGGATGGAGAGAAGCAGAGACATTCGGGATCTTCGCCGAGAGATTTTGGCCTCAGGCTGCAATACTTGATGTCATGTGATTTTATGTTTGTATGATTAGTAATCAGGCCGTTGTACTGACTTCAAATCTATCTCTATTCTTCTGCTTTCGCCTACTGCTGCTTTTGTTATATGCTAGGTTAACTAGGTAAGAGCCAGTGGAATTCCATCAATGACGGTGCTTGGCCACTCCACCCACCGTATCCAGTTGAACACTACTTGAATTCCAGTGTTGTTCCCTTTCACCAATAATGAATGTATATACCATATTTGAATCGCCAGGTACATATCATGTCGAATGGATGGTACACGCACCGGCCCGATAGCCCCACAACTTGCAAGGGTAACAACTGCCATTTCGCAGGTCGGTTTGAGCTAGAAACCTCTTGGACAACGGGAGGAAGCTCTCTATCGTAATAAACTGCTGTCAAACCCTGAACCCGAAGGAAGCGGCAGAAGGTGGTAGATCAGTAAGTCAGATGGCTCATCAGCGGCTTTCTGGCGTGAGTATCATTGAATTAGCGAGGGGCGAAATCAAGGTCCCAGCAATCGAGCGGCTGCCGGGAGCATGTCTCCATTAAATCCACCCCGATGGATGATAGGCGGATTTGCTTTGGCCACTAAGATGTTTGAAACCCCCATTCTCCTAGGTGTATATGACTGACTCTTGGTTTAGACTTCTCCACTGATGGCCAGACCTGTCAATACACTAACACAGCTTGGACTGCCTACTTAGCCTCGATAATTGACTCCTTGTTTTATTACCGAAAAGTATCAGGCACTATCCGAACGGTAGCACAATTCTTATATACCATCATGTTCCTGAATATCCTAGCTGAATAGTATGTTTAGTAACCTGATATATCTACATGAGAAGCTAAGGGATCAGTAGGGTTTAAGTTAAGAGCTTGTCTTGTATAGACTCTTTTTGGAGTCACAAGCGTAACCTCGGCCCTATCTAGCGGAACCTTCTCTTGCAAGGACGGGAAACATTGCAATCCTTCTGTAGTTCGCTTCGTACTTTGGAACCAAAGCGCAGCGGACGAGTCTTGCTCCACTCTTGAAAATAGACCGTCGCAGGGACCCAGCCGATTTCTTTTTTAGGGCATGTAGAAACGCCCTGAGTGTGGAGATGGTCGGGTTTCGAAATTTCGGATTCACTGTCCGCTCTGCCGGCCTTACTATAGTACTAAAGTACTACAAGCGAAGAAAAATGTATGGTTGATCCAGCTATATTTTAAGTATTGCTAAAGAAGCTCGTCATCAGAAACTGCTGTTGCCCTTGGAATATTCTCTTCCTTGTTGTCTTTTTGGCCTCGTTTCAGTCTCTCTAAGTCGATTGACTGGCAGGGGTGGCTTTTGTCTCCCGCATGCTTCTCCTTCACTCTGCCATTGCGTGTTACCCACAGCCGATATGGGCTACAGTTTAACCGCAGAGCTCTTTGCAGAGTTGGCAATTGGGATCGTGATTGCTGGCGTCCGCCTCGGCACACGATGGTTTTTGGACAAGAGAGGCTTCTACTGGGACGACCTTTTTCTTATTCTTGGTACCGTGCGTGTTCACTCACGAGCCATCCAATAATTGCATTGCTAACAGCTTGGTTTATTAGGTTCTCTGGATATTAATGACAGTGACGCTGTATCTTTGTACCGGTATGAATGCTGTGCTTGATATTACTTTCGCTGGTGACGCTCCCTAACGCCGATAAAACAGTCGTCTACAACTCCAATGTTGGCCTGAACGATAAAACCGCTATGATGATTCCTGACGACCAGGTGGAGTCATACAGGACTGGCTCCATATGTGCGTTCATTGCTTGGATTGCTTACATTCTGTCCGTGTGGTCGTTTAAGGCCGCCTTGGTCTTCCTATATAACAGACTCACGTAGGATGCCCTGCTGGGACAGCACCTAGTTGAGAGCAAAAGGCTAACGGGTATCTATAGTTCGGGCACCTGGCAGTATAAGTTGAACTTGATCATCGCTGCCTTTACCATCTGCACTTTTCTTGCCTCGATATTATTTGACCTTTGCAACTGCCATCCAATTTCACGAAATTGGCAGGTCAAGCCGTACGCTGGAGGTAAGCGTGGAGGCTTTCCTCGAAACCTTATGGCAAGCTGACATCCAGGCCCTTAAGACGAATGTTCTATTCGTCCGCTAAATTATATCGTTATCGAAGTACTAAGCATTGTGTATGTTTCTTTCTCGTGGCTAGGATATGGTCATCACGCTAACTGTGTTAGGACTGATCTTGGAATAATGGCTGTCCCTATTCCTCTCATCATGGCTGCTCGCATCCCCCTTCCACAAAAGATAATTTTAACGGTCCTGCTCTGCTCCGGTGTATTCGTGGTCATTTGCGCAATCCTTCGAGCCTACTACTCCGTCACCGACATTAGCACATTTTCCACGGCCCTCGGCTGGGCGTCCCGCGAGTGCTTCGTGTCTGTCATTATCGTTTCTGCTCCGGGAATCAAACCGCTATTCAGCCGCTTTAAGTGGTTCCGCTCAAAGGTCTCCACCAATGAATACAGCTATTCTAAGCGAAGTAAGCTGCAGGGAAGCATGCTCAATTCCAAGAAAGGCCATAATTTCAACACGTTGATCTCGGGTGACAACCATGAGTTATCGAGTGGAATTAGGAGACATAAGCATGGTTCCTCAAATGAGAGCCAGGAGCAGATCATATCGTCATCTGTTACGGCGAAACATGATGACCATGTTGAGCCGGGCGAAAATACGGGCATCCAAGTTACGACAGACGTAACGTTGGAACACGAGGATGCTCAGTCTGGAACAAGAGGACACCCTCGTTTTTGATCTATGCCCTCTTTTATATTTTTATTTTAATTTCAAAAGTGACCATATTCGCGCCGTTGATTCGTTGCAACGAGTAATCGTGCTTATGTATATGTACTTCTACCATTCCATACTGGTAGCCTCCCTAATATACAACCACACCTCTCGAGCTGTTCTACCGGACCTCTATACAACAAGAATTACGATATCTCTCAGCCGCTTCCAACTAGCTCTGGGCTCGAAGTTCCTAGGCTATAGAGATGAAAGTTAACGATTTTCTGGTACTAATGCTAGATTTTTAAGGAGATAGCACCCACGTCGACGATCAACGGCCGAACAATGGTGCGGCTGTAATGATGGCGCCGACTGCGTGTTGTGTAGTATTGATTAAGCGTATTCATTCGGTGGAACCGGCAGTCGTGGAGTCACGGATTCGAGGAAAATGCCCCGGAACCGCCATTTAAGGACTGTGGAGATTACGGCAGTCTTTGACAGCGATTTGCGGCGGGTCCTTTCAGCCAAGTTGATGTACAGAGTAGGGAGTACCTACTGCGGTTTTCAACGCTTGGTCCAATAGCTGACGTTTTTCGGCAATTGACCCAGTGACAGCGCATGTCTTTCAAATTGGAGCAATGGTGAGATGAATGTGATATGAATGAAGGTTCTATGGAATATATTCCCCCCTGAGAACGTGCGAGTCAATGGCAGTAGGCTGAAAGGCATTGACACACGGAAATTTTTCTTGCGCATCATCAATGGTCTTCCAGAGGTTCGAGACCTCACTGCCCACTTTCCGCTTCCCCCGAAGCAAAGGCCATTGTCAAATAGAAGCCAGAGCCTTGTACTTGGGCCTCGCTTAACAATAAACACGGGAAGTCTGTCTAAACGAAGCAGATCGACCGAAAATCCTGTGTCTTTGGGTAATTCTTGGCCTGCCCAGTGGGTCTAACGGCTCTCGGGGGGAAGAGAGCTAAGTGTTCCCGAGGAGAGTGGAACTTCGTGTCTTCCAACATTATCAGCAAATGTGCAGAGCATACCGACAAAGAGGAAGAGAAAATGGAGAATTATAAGGGATTATAGGGTCCTGTCAACCATTGTGACTTAGAGATGGGTCAATGGCGGATGGAAGACAGGCGAGCTCTGGTTCCAGACCGATATAGACATTGATAACGGGGTACCCGCGTGCAAATTGAGACTTTCACAGACGGTTGATTCCTGCTCGGTATTTTCTATGGTACCGACAGTGGAACGTTGGTTTGCCAACGTCCTATAAAGGACCAATGCCAGATCGGCAGGTTTCGAGACACTATTCAAGGCATTGTTGTTTACCACAATACACAGTACATTCACCTATTTGGCCGATCGTCATATTGAAAACGGCACAGCCTACCCCAAGTAGCACAGTACATACTCTTTGTCCATGCCGATCCGCAGTTTATGCCATGACCATTGGTGAAGCGGATGAAGTAGACACTGATAGACAGGAGAATATCACCCGCTGACATCTGAGTCTTGACAGGAAACTCCACAATACACCCACCTTGATGGCTTCGGCATAGAAATGGGAAATGGGGGCCAAATTATTATGTCCTTGACAATAGGGCTAGCATTGTCTCTAATAATAAAGGGGAACCGGGCAAGAGCGTGGGACGTTTTTCTCCGTAATTCGACCATTTGTGACAATTGACGGAGTCAAAACTGGCCCAAGATAGTTCATTTTGCTAGCCATGGATACAGAGAGAATTCAGCACCTTTTGACGGAAGCTCAGTCGTCACTGAGCGTGTTCCAAAAGACACAGGCTGAAACCTCGAGAGCCGACGCCCTGGAAAAGGTGACAAGTCTAGCTCGAGCACTTGAAAAGCCCAAAGATGCCATTCTCAAGCTGTCATACACGGTTAGTAAATTCTACTCGCACTGCAATGATGCCAATATGCTGACTTCATGAAGCCTTCTGTCTGTATGGCGCTCAAAGTCGCCATCGACTTGGGTGTCTTCCCTATCCTGGCCAAAGCGACGTCGCCCGTTTCTGCGGAAGAATTAGCAACTGTGAAATCGGCAGATCCTTTATTGGTTGGTCAGTAATTATTTCGTGCCTCAAAAATGAAGAGCAGAGGCACCGTAGTGTACACCTGTGTTTCGCAAAGACGTTCTAACGGGAGAATAAACAGTGCGAATCATGCGCCTGCTCGTTCCTCATGATATAGTTGAAGAGCCAATCCCAAGTCATTATCTTCCCACGGCTATATCAAAGGAATTGACCCAGCGAGCGGTCATTGGAACCGTCGAGTCATTGTAAGTGTCTGATATGGTGCAACGAGCCGTTGACAACAATCTAACCTCTCCACCTCTCTAGGTTCTGTGAATTCAATCCCATCTTCCAAAAGACCCCTGAATATCTCAAATCCATCAACTACCGTAACCCCGAGGACCCGATGTATGCCCCTCTGCAATACACCCACAATGTCAAACAAGACGGCTTCTTTTGGCTGTGCGACCACCCCGATGCCATGACCAGATTCAACAACTTCATGGAGGGCCAGAGAGCAGACAGACTCCACTGGGGTGACTGGTTCCAGGTACAAGAGCACATCATCGATGGAGCAAGCACGGACTCCAATCGAGCGCTCGTGGTCGATATCGGTGGCGGCCGCGGCCATGATCTGATGCTGTTTAAGAAGAAATTTCCTAATACCCCTGGTAAATTGGTCCTTGAGGACCTTCCCTCCGTGATCGATGAGGCGGCGCCAGAGTTGGATGCGGCCGGAATTGAAGGCGTCAAGTATGATTTCTTCAAGGAGCCGAATCCGGTCAAGGGTAAGTACTAATTAACCCTTTGAAGTATCAAACGCTTATTGCTAATAACATCTTGAATAGGGGCTCGAGTCTACTACTTCAAGTTCGTCTTCCACGACTGGTCTGACGAGAAGGCCCGTATTCTTCTGAATAACGTTATTGCAGCCATGGAGGCTGGATACTCGAAACTGGTAATTGAGGAGTATATCCTGCCAGATAGAAACGCGCGAATGCTTCACGGCACAACCGACATGGCTGTTTTGGCGTTCTGCTCTGGTCTGGAACGCACCCGAGGCCAGTGGCAGAGTCTTTTGGAGTCTGTTGGCCTTCAGGTTCAATTCTGGACTCGCGAGGGTGATGGCCTAGGATTGATCGAGGGTGTGCTTCCTGTGAATAAGACAAACGGGGTGAACGGACACGCGTAACGGTTAGGTTCTGCAGGAGTGCAGACCCCAGTTCTAATGTTTACGTATCCTAAAGTGTCTGTGTGATCATTTTATAACTATTGTACATATATACATACGACCAATATTCCGCTGATTCGAATTAAACCTTCTTGCCCTGCTGGTAGAACTTTTTCAACACTGAATATATAAATATCTTTTGGGTACCCAGATCCTTCTTTTTCTTCTACCTAATGTTACCATTACATTGTGCCAGTTAATTCATACTGTCTAGGAAGCCTTGCTCGAAGCACACAGTGCGACAGCCCTGGTGGCAGCGCATACAGGGACAACCTAAGATGGGCGCGTCATACCGATTCCCCCGGCAGTGACACCAGCAGCATGCTGATGGTGCCAAGCTCGTACTCAATAGCATTAGGTGCTTCTAGGATAGGCTCTGGCACAGACAAGAGAGTTGCGTTTGCTCCCGGTACCACAGAACCATCATATCCCACCTTTCTGAGGGTGGAAACCACCCAGCAAATGATAATAGCAGGTAACTGCTGGGACAGCGCGACCAGCTCGGAGATGGAATCCCAAGCCTCGGCCGCCTCGACCAACTGCGACGGAGACGTGGGAGAGCAACAGGACGATGGAAATGTAGTAAACCAGTTCATTGGCATCATGGAGTAGCCGAAGAACTTGGTACCGTTCAAGCGTAGAGCTTATTCAGGGAAGGTTTCTTCGCTTCTAATGGAGTGAAGCTATAGTGCCCTTTCTGCTTTCTGCGTACCGTCGTCCTCATCAACATCCCAACCGGTCGGCATGTCAATCTCTCCCCACATCACCTTGCCGTGAGCTGCGGTTGCTCTACAAACCTCTCCGGTTGGGTGACATGCTGCACTTATGGCAGCACTGCAGGGCCCGGCGAGCGGTACAGAGGACTTGAGTTTTTTGAATGGTAAGCCAAGCAATAGAGCAACTAAGATGAACATAATTACGCCAGAACAAATCAAAGGTAAGCCTGCGAGCGTACCAACCTGGGACTTTTTCTCGAACATTAGATACCCATGAACGTCATATGGGATTACGAGAGCGTAAAACCAGCCCTGAGAAATAAGCCAGTGGAGCACTGCGGAGAACACCATCGCTGAAATTTCATATCTATATGGAATGGAAAGCCAGTAGCTCGAACGCTGTTGGCTGCCTTTGACAGGCCAAGTGACTCGGAGGGATTTTCGATCAGCTCCATACGAGCTATATTCCGCACATAAGAGCATATTCGTGAACACTCTGTTGTATAGATGATAAAACATCGTAACGCCCAGTTGAGGTGTATTGCAGAGCATAACCCATTGCCACTCTGAATAATAGGAGAGAGAGTAGTCGTATTTCACAGAGGCATCTGTATCCCAAAGTGCTTGGGTGTTTGTAAACATTCGTGGCAACCCGATAGCCACTGCAGCGACAATGAGTCCGACGCCGCCCAGCAGAAAAAGACTTATATCATCAGCATTATCCATAAAGAGAGTTTTGGAAGTTTTTCGGGCTCACATAATCAAAAACGTCCACCAATACGCCCGGCTGGATGATTTTATCCAACGCTGGGGTGGAGAAAGCCGTTGGTATATTCTGGGTGACTGACAACCCTGTATCCCAGAGGGGATATGTGTCCACTGGCCCTTCTTGATGTTTCTCCAAGATGCCCAACACATGCCTTTTGTTGTTTCATCAGGGTATTGTAGAAACGAGGCTATTGCATCTCCGGTTGTCAGAAGAGGATTTTCACGAGATCGATGTAACCAGGCAGCAAGAAATATCGCAATAGCTTTGACAGCAGTCATGCCGATAACCACCGCGCCAATAATAGGGTTGAAATATAATTAACAATGTTGATTTTTCTCGGATATATAACATCTAGTCCCGTCGATACCCCAGGGGCAGGACAGGCTTTTAAATATCAAAGAGTTGTACCTAAGTCATAATTAGCAGACTGCAGAAGAAAAAAGGCAACGGCCATAACTTCGTACAGTGTACGAAATGGCGTAGAAGTAAATAGTAAAATTAACCAAAGACCAAGTTGGGTATATGAAATAGCAAAGAGATTCCTGAGACTCGAACCTCCGATATGAAGATAGAGACGTTTGGCGTGGTAGATATCGATCGCACTTCTTGTGAGTGCGACCAGCGTCTGCATAGAGTAATTGCTTGCTGCTAAAGTGCATGTGCCGATGGAGTTGATTATAACGTGAAGACCTGTACTCGATCGACTGACGGTCTGGCAGGAGCCCTCATAAAACACTTTCGAGCTTTTAGTTCCCCGATGTCCTGGGTATCTAGACGCCAACCTACCAGTTACGGAGACAAGTATTACATTCAGCAGTAGGAGGCCGATGGCTGCGTATCCACAGAGGTAGGCACCTTTGATCCAAGTGGATTGTTGGATCTTTGGCTGGTTGCTGTCTTCCAAATCAGGGACCGCACTGTTCCCATCTGTTTGGGTGCTTGTGATCGCTTCATCGTAAGTGGGCTTGAGAGGAGTCTGCTCCTCTGGTGCACCTGACTCGGTAGTGACTCGAGTCGCGGAGGCAGTCGGTTGGTCTTTTGAAATTGCGAGTAGTTCAGTCTCTTCGCGGTGTGGATCGTTGCTTAGCGACACGCGGGATCGTTGAGTTGAAGATAGAGACTGGGCCCAGCTCCGTAGGGGTGATATATCGACCTTCATCTAAGAAAGTATAGCTAAGCGAATTCCTAAGCATAGGTAGGGTTGGTCATATGAAAGCGGTAGGTGTGAATTAATGGCCGTCATATTTATTTTCAGCAATAGTCTGTGCAGAAAGACGTACTATTTGGTACTCTTAAATGAGGGTGAGCGCCTGTGTGGATAGGCTGGTAACGAGATCACGAATAATATTGAAAATAATACTAGTAGCGTGGACGGATCGTCCACGACGATCACATTTGGGGTGTTTGAGATCTATTGTAAATATAAACGTAAACAGCCATGCTCGAGGAACCTAAGATTGAAGCAAAACAATTAGCGTATGAAATACCAGAGAGAATCTCTTTAGCGCCAGACCACGTAGCATTAGCCCAATAAAAAAAGGTGCCTTATATTGTTTTATATCCTAACCACTCAAGGCAATAGACACAGCAACAGGCACATATATTGCTAATGCATCTTCACAGCTGGGAAGCAGTGAGATACTCGCCTTGTGGCACACAGTGGCTATAAGGTTGTAGCCTACAGGCAAGGAACAATTAGCCGATAAGCTTTCGGGCAGAGAGGGTTTCTCGAATTGGACCAACCCATTTATGGTAGTCCATACTGTGTACCTAGTAGGTAAAGTACTCGGAGTAAACGGAAAACCGATGACATCACCGCACATCGAACTTTCCTCCCACCATCCCTTCAACCAAACCCGACTACAAAACAAACAACCCAATGAACCGAATAATGGCCCCCAAAACGTACAACCAAGTCCTGGACTTCTGGTTCGGCCCACGCTCCTCACCCGACTACCTGAAATTCAAGTCCTTCTGGTACGGCAGTCCATCCGACGACATGTACGTTCGCAAGCATCTAGGCGAAACCTACGAGGCCGCGAAAGGCGGCGCACTCGACGACTGGGTAGACATTGCGCGCGGAGAAGGCGCACTGGCTCTAATACTACTCCTCGACCAAGTTCCGCGCAATATCTTCCGCGGGACACCAGCGGCGTATGCCACGGATGGGAAGGCGGTGGGGATCGCGCGGGACGTGGTCGACCGTGGGTGGGACAAGCATTTCCCGACTGTGCAGCGACGATATCTCTATTCACCGTTTAATCATTCGGAGGATTTAAGGGACCAGGAGGTTTCGTTGCGGTTGTTTACCGAGTTGGGCGATAGGGAGCATCTTCGCTGGGCGAGGGATTTCTATGACCAGATTAAGCGTGATGGGCGGTTTAAGCATCGTGATCATATCTTGGGGAGGTGATTAAGCAAGCATGACGAGTTCCCCTACGGCTGTACCAATCAGCTTTCAATCGGATTGTAAATGTAGGATTGTTTGGGAAACGTTGGCTGCGGGTAATAGCCTGGTAGAAGATAGGGGAGTCTCCGCGGGTATGTTAGACTACGGATATACTATTAATATACAGCTACTATTCTAAGCCCTAGTAGACGCTAATTACTTTGGCGTTAATATACAATTAAATGGCATAAGAGGCAGCTAACGAACACTGTACCACCATTCAGGATGGTAGTGTCGCAAACCACTCATAATAGTACGAGTAAGCGCGCTTCAGCTTTCCCTGCTTATAATCCTCTTCCTAAAAACCCATTAGCCTATCCGCATACCTAAATGATAAACAAATCATACCAAAGCCGCAGCAAGATAATTCATCATGTCAATCTCCCACGAAATCAATTCTTCTCCCGTGGACGAGAGTGCAGTATCCTCCGGGAAAGTATCAGCCCTATCAAAGTCGATTCATAGCACGCGTTCGCGGTCTCCAACTTGGATCATCATGTTCCTTGGATAAGGATCACCATGGCTAACTTTTGCCCGATGCATGCTGTCTAAAATACGGCGGAATTTCGCCATTCTCATTACCGAGAAATTCGACAAATCGAGAGGTTGCATGTCTGGGATATATTCGATAACGACTGCATTTGGAGGCAATTCATCATTTTGAAACATATCAAGGTTCGGCCAGAGCGTTGGATTGATGTTCTCTATAGTGCCATAGAAGTCCGGGATGATGCCAAGCTTGCAGAAGCCCTTTGCTTTTAAGCGCTTGTAGGCGCTTGATTCACGAACGAAGAGGCTGATTTCTCGGTCTGGTGGATCCCATTCTTCACGGTGTCTCATGGTACTGTAGGAGAGAGTAAGAAGTACCTCAGCAAAACAGGAATGCTCCTTACCACTTTCATCACACATTCTTGTTGTCGAAGGATTACATGGAACACCGCCAAGCATCTCGACACCTTCAGCGTCTGAATGAACTGTACTTCTGAGGGACCGACGTCGTCGCGCCGTCAAGGAACGAGACTGGCATTGGAATAGAAGAGGAGCGATAACAGTGAATAATGATGATGAAGTCGATGATAAAGTAAAAGTAAATAGATTTGATAAGGGAGGAGTTCAAATAGCGTGAGCCAGAAAAGACGAGTCATGTCGTTTAAGTCGTATCGTCAGCAACTTCTAGAAGGACTAGTCGCATCAGGAGACATGGGTATCCTGCTAAAGGCATGAAGCGACAAGATCGATGAGGACAACTCGACTATTGCTGCCGGTATGGGTTTTCTCCGTCTCAGGTTTTGTTTAGACTGCGAATGCAGAGACATGCTGATAATTGTTTTTCCTTTTTTGTTTTTCTTTTTTGGACAGTTGGCTGCCACCGATATTTTTTGGGTTTAGCGCTAACAAACGCGCCAAGGTAGGCGCAGGAATGGAAGCGATGATCTTTTGAGATAAAGCCCTTGTTTGCGCCAGTCCATCGAAACTAAGGAGAGGAGTATTTCCGGACTGGCCCCGGAGGTAGCCGATCGGAACAACAGCCGGTGTCAGCGTTAGAGTTGCGCAATGACATGGTCAAGCGCTATCGACGATTTCGAGAACGACGTCGTTATGGCTCTTTTTACCGTTTGCTAAGATACTCTAACATTGAATCCAATAGCAAACAGGTTACCGGAAACGACAACAACAGTTGGTTTCAGCCACCAACTGGTCAACCCTTCCGCTCACCGGTCGAGATATTGGTCCACGCACCACACGGATGTCTCCACCGCAGTAGTTAAGTTTACTGTTAGTCTGGGGACGATCGGATAATCGGCATCTCTGGCCCTAGTGAAGACGAAGCCAGTTATTGTGCGAGACTCATCGCGCATAAACCTCCATAAACCCCCCCGAGTCGGACTTAACGCCAGATCTGCCCGAAATTATGTCATCGCCTGTAAAAATCGAAGAACCCCTTTGCAAACACGAAACGAAACCTCCAGGTGCTTAGAAATTCATTTAATTAGCCCGATTTTCCCACCTGTTACCAGGTAGGCATGAATTTCTTCGTCTACACCAACCCCGGCTTGAGATGGTAGTCATCTCGCGCGTATTGTCCTTGGCGGCCAATAAGCCCTATCGAACTCGAGACCTTCAATATGAATCCGCTCCTTACATCAATGACGATGGTTACGTCGACTTTGCCCCGGGGGACATCGAGAACCCTCGTAACTGGTCGATGACTCGCCGTTCTGCCATCTCCATAACCTCGATTCTACTCGTTGTCAACGCTACATTCGCTTCGAGCTCTCCCAGTGGCTGCTTTGAATCCATCTCACAAGAGTTCGGTGTCTCGACTGAAGTCGCAGGCCTAACAATCACTCTTTTCCTGCTGGGTTATTGCGCTGGTCCCCTCATCTTCGCTCCGCTCAGCGAATTCTACGGCCGGAGATGGATTTTCTACATCAGTTTTGCACTTTACCTCGCTTTCAACTTTCTTTGCGCTTTCGCACCCAATCTAGGAGCCCTGCTGGTCGGTAGGTTCCTAACGGGAACTTTTGTCTCTGCTCCGTTAAGTAACTCCCCCGGGGTCCTAGCCGATCTATGGGACCCGCTACAGCGAGCCAACGCCATGGCCGCCTTCTCGGCAATGGTATACGTCGGCCCTGCTCTTGGACCTGTTATCGCGGGTTTCCTTGAGTTAAAGGAAGACTGGCGATGGAGTTTTTATGTGTTGCTCTGGCTCGGTGGAGGAACGGCTGTCCTGATGTTGACCATCCCCGAGACATTCGCACCGATTGTTCTATACAACAAGGCGAAGCGGATCCGAAAGGCGAACATCCCCGGTTACGAGAATGTCAAAGCTCGAGTTGAGGATGGTGATCGAACGCTCATTGGTATCTATAAGGTGGCGTTGACACGGCCGTGGGTTATCCTCTTCGATCCGATTTCTTTCCTGTGCGCTGTTTACATGGCCGTGGTGTACTGTTTGCTTTATATGCTTTTCAGCATCTATCCCATTGTGTTTCAGCAACGGCGAGGATGGAACTCGGGTGTGGGAGAGTTGCCCCTGACTGGGACCATTGTTGGCGCGTTCCTAGGCGGTTTGGTCGTTTTGGCGGACACTCAGATCCGCCAGCGAAGGATTGAAAGAGGCGAAAAGAAAATGGAAGATACCGTTCCCGAAGACCGGTTGACACTAGCGATGATTGGCGGTATTGGTTTTCCAGCTACCATGTTCTGGTTTGCGTGGTCAGCTGAATATAAGTGAGTGTTCTTCTGTCTCTATTGTGATGGTGCAAAAGGCTGACTCGACGGGCAGCTACGTCCACTGGATCGTTCCCACTTTAGCCGGATGTTTCCTCTCTTCTTGCCTTCTGCTCATCTTCGTCGCATACATTAATTATCTTGTAGACTGTTACTTAATGTACGCGGCCTCAGCCATTGCCGCGAACACAATTGCGCGCTCTGCTTGCGGCGCTGCTGCTCCCCTTTTCACGAACCAGATGTTCTCCGCACTAGGTGTTGGAGGTGGAGGAAGTCTCATTGGCGGTGTTGCTACTGTCCTAGCTTTTATCCCTTTCGTCTTCTACAAGTATGGGAAGCAGATTAGGATTCGAAGCCGATTTGCTCCGACAGATGCTCGCCCTCAGGAAAAATCGGATGAAGAGACTGGTCGTCCAGAAGGGGTCCGGGATCATGGGTCGGAGTCGCGGACTAGTGAGAGTGAAATTACTACGTCGCAGACTAGTGAGGATGAAGGTGAAAAGAGAGAACAGAGGGTAGATCAAACCTAAGAGAAGGTAAAACTTGTGATGGTTACCTCTATTCGTCTCTTTGCATGCCATAATATATAATAGAAGCTCAGAGAGCAATAAGATTTCGTACCCCAAAATGTACTTTAAGGTTTATGAGATCCATTTGGTCTTCCTGTAGGAGATCCGAAGTGTTGATTAGCCATCTCAGCGGATCAAATCATTAGAAGGCTTTACTGGACCCAATGCACCCAATATCGCTAAATCTGGGAGAAAGTCCGGAGGAATAAGCCAGAATTGACTAAACTGTGACATTTCTGTCCTTGAATTACTTCGATAGGCTTCTCTAGGACAAGTAATGGAAACGATATAGGTCGTCGACGGGTTATCTGTTGATAGCCATCTGATTCCGCAGCAACTTGTGTAGAACCAATACAGAGGGTTGTTTCTTGTGCACTTTTACCGTGTCGTGGCATAATTCTGCACTTTCTTTTCCATCAAGGCTGTCCGAAGGTGTTAAAAAGGCAAATTCAATTTGCGCCTAGAATTCGGCTTGGAGTCCGAGTATTGTGATGCATGGAACTGTGGTGGTTCTTTGGTGGATGGATGAGACTCGACTGAGTTACACGTTCTTGAAAGCATGTAACGCCTGGCTATGAGAAATGCCTGTGCTAGATACTAAAAAGATGGAGTGGAATGAGGTGGAGAGATGTGGGAGTCGAGGAAAGTACGCCTCTCCATTCGGTATTAGGGAAATAGGTAGGGATCATAGTGCCTAGCCTCGATGTATCTTTCAGTAAATGGCTTGTATATGGCTCGCTCGGCATATGAGCGTAGCGTAGCATCAAATTGATAGCATAGAATCTCTCTCTCTCAAATGCTAAATAGGAACATCGAATGGAGCCATACGATGCAGGGAATAACCAAGTTCTTATAGTTGAAACGACCAATGTATACATGACGCACGTGACCATATCACATGATACATAATTACATAATACATCCTCGTCATAAGCAGCTTCTGTTATTCTCCGGGGATATTTTGGGTATACAGAGATCTGACTCTCCAGCACCCGTAACCGTTCAATTCACTCTTTACCTGCTTTCTTTCTTATTCTGTCTTTTCTATTTGCCTGTTGTCATCAATTAATTGCGCTTTCAATGCACGCCTCGATCACCACTTGAGAGCCTTTGGTCCAAATACGCGCTCTAATTCCATTCGACGTAGATTCTCTTCTTAAGCTTCCTTTATTCGAATCCATCACATTCTCTATCCCTTGTCAGCTTTTATTCCTCATCAAGAGCCGCCATGGCTCAACCAACCGACCATGTCGTCGATCAGATCGCCCAGCTAAACGCCGCCCGCAATCTCGTCCTCGGTGACGCCGCCTTCTACCCTCAGATCGTGAACGGAATCCTCCCACTTATCGGAGCTAACTCGCGCCTGGAATTAAGAAGATGGGGTTCCGACTTCTTAGCTGAGACATTCGCCAGTCCGGCGTTAGCTACGTCACAGAAGGAGCAACTGGCGGCAACTGTGTTGCAGACAATACGGGATATCCTGGAGATGCCAGAGTCGGATGTTGCGGTTTTGAAGAGTGTGGTGCAGACTGCGGCCAGTTTGTATCCATTGGTATTTAGGCATATGTAGGTGGTTCTGTCATAGTGATCTATCGTAGATGCTGGAGATCATTAGGTGGCCTAGGAGGTACTTGACGAGAACTAACGTGTGAATTACAGTGTAAATCACCCTGAAGATAGCGAGGCTTGGCAGAAGATGTCTGCCATTAAGCAGGATATTCTGAGGAAGTGGGATTCGTTTCCGTTCCCGGTCAAAATATGCTGTATCAAGTTTGTGCAGCGCGTCGTTCAGGTTCAGTCGCATGGTTTGATCTCCGATCCTAGGGTATGTATAATTCTTGCGAATATTTGGCATATGCTGACCTATCTAGCGGCCGGAGCAAAACGAAACTTCCCTCGCGATTGTGCCTAGGAATCATGCAATCCTGGCGTTACCGAATCTCGAAGCTGAAGCTTCGGGTCTGCTCGATAGACTCCTGTCCATCTTTCAAGAAGACTCGAGGTAGGTTGCTTGGATGGTGTTAGGAATTTTATTAATAACTACTAGTGATGCTCTCCTTGTTAATGCTACGTTGAACTGTCTCCCGGGGCTAGTCCGAAGTCGCCAGTCGATCGCGAACAAAATCATTAATGCCATTCTCAATTTCAACCCAGCACAACAAGCACAGGGCCCGATAACTCCTGCTACACGCGTTAAGGTGAAGTCAATGGAGCGGACAGCTCGCGCATTGATGTTGAACATTATGAAGAAGTAAGGAATCCGATGCCCAAGGTCGAGCGGTGCTAATATTGCTAGGAACCCTAACCACCCTCTTACCGGAAAGATGCAGCAATATGTCGAGCGGTTGATGCAATCACGTTTGGATATCGTGGACGAGGAGGGCTCACGGAAACGCGGATTACCTTCAGAGCCAACAGACGGACTCGACAATGCCAAGCGAGCAAGATTGGATGCGGAGACGCCTCCTTTGATAAAGGTCCCTCCGCTCCCGTCTGGACGTATAAGCTTCGCGCAGCTCTTTACCTTGACAGAAGATGCCGGTCTTTCCTCGTTCGACGTCAAGCAGCTGCCACCTGACCTAGTCGTCAGGATTGCAGTTCCTATTCTTGCTCATATTGATCAGTCTGCCTTCTCCCAGGCTGTTGATGCTATCCGTATGCGATACCAATCGTACAGCAAAGAACAGGCCGCACAACCGCAACCCCATGAAGAAGATGATGACTACGAACCCGAATACCAACCCATGGATACCTTAGATAACGCAGCCGAACAGGCGGACGCCGTAGCAGCCGAAACAGCGGACCTCCAGCCGGATCTCGTATCTCTCGGTCCATTTGTCCTGCCGCAGCCTCCCCCTTTGACACAGGATGAAGCCGGTGAAGTTGGCCGAAATACAGTATCAAGAGTTTTCAACATGTTAGAATTAACCGAGGCGACACCAAAGCAGTCCAAAGGCAAGAGCCAGCAACAACTTGGCTTCGCTAGGTTGGCCGGAAGTACATTCGATCGCGACGCATGGGTTACCTTACTTACTAGACTCGCTACAAGAGCCCCTGCTGGTTTGGGTATAGACACCCAAGCAGACGAGGACGCATCACGATCAAAAAAGAAACCAACAATATCAGACTCTATCCGTGGAACGCTCTACAGATACATTCTCGAAGACTTCCGCTCAAGACTGAATGTCGGGATTACATGGCTGAACGAAGAATGGTATAATGATCGTGTTCAAATGAAATTTGCCGCCAGCTCAAACCCTGAACCTGAATCTCCTCTACTGGCTCATTACGAGCGCTGGTGCCTTCAACTCCTTGATGGCATCCTCCCTTACCTTGACTCGAGAGATACAAAGCTGTTCATTCGGTTTTTGAGTGAAATACCCGAAATCACCTCCCCTATCACGAAGCGTGTTGCCAGTCTTGCCAAGGACCCGGAGAGAGTAAATCTTTGTGTTCAATCTTTGTTGTAAGTTCCAGTCCCAGTCTTCCCCATACACCAAGCTAATTGATATAGATATGTAATCATGTTCCGTCCCCCTGCAAGAGAAATAAGCCTGGATACCCTGGAAGAAGTCTATCAAACTTGTAAGTCCAAATACAGCCATCCCTCATTACACCCACCCAGTCAAATCCTCTAACATAAAAATAGACGAAGAATCCCGCCCAGCCGCTGGGAAAATCCTCTCGAAATGGCGACCTAAACCACAAGAAGAACAACAACAACCACACCCACAGCCATCAGCACAGCCACCCGAGAAAGAACATACCCTTTCAAATGGAGTCAACCAGTCAACGTCTATTCCAATGCATTCTCCTCAACAGCAGTCTCCGGAATCGAACACCCCCACTGGAACTGAGTAGCGAATCACCACCATCTGCAGCTTGTTACTGTTTCCGCACTCAAGCAATCCAAATGCCCTCACTCTTCTCTGTGACTCAGTTTTTCTTGCTTTCCTCAGTTCATGAAATGACTCTAGCATCACGAGGCGTTGTTGCGTTGCGTGTTTATTTTATTTGACTTGACATGTGGGCTTTATTTGAGGTATTTGATCAAGGGAGGTAGGGTTCTTGTTTATACCTGTTTTTATGAGGTATTTAGCTTTCGGACTACATACAGATCTGCATAATGTTCATCTTCATTAAGCAGTTACATTCTGGTAGTTACATTCTCTGGGTATTATGGATGGTACCTTGAGTAAATATGAAATGTATTAGGTAGAGATGTAACACTTTAGTGACTGGTAAAGTATCTAGGTGCTGTGTTGCTACAAAGCCAGAAAATGTGATATCTACTTCCTACGATAATCACCTTCATAACGCGATCAGCATATGTAAAACCAGCTTAGAATACATACTGGCAGAAGTAAATAGTATATATGGAATAGACAAGGACTCAAATAATTACTTAATATTCCATTCATAGATGCATCAATCACAATAAATAACTAGGTAACCTAACCCGTGCGTTCACCCTTGATCCATCCATCAATCCATGTACTCAAACACCAGACAACCACCTAGATAAAACAAGCAAGAAAGCAGCATGACACCGTTGGCTATGTATCGTGAAATGAAATGATTATTGAAGCAAGGAGTCCGATGCAATCGATCCAAACCGTCCGTAGTCCAGTCCAAGCAATCAACCCATATTCACAGCAAGTGGAGAGAACAAAATAGAAACAAGGAAGATACATTCGTCACTTTCTCTGATCAATCAATTATACATGAATACTCTACATCGTTGAGTGGTCTTCAGGTAGGAAAGTAGGAAGATGAGGGGCTATCGAGCAGCCATTTGGTTCTGCGGATGGACCGAGTTCACTGGATTCGAGGATAGAGGAGGCGAAGAGTCGCGGGTTGAGGCGAAAATACCGAGGCGGGCTGATGAGGGTGAGTAAGGTGGATTTCGAGATGCATCGGATCGCACTTCAGGCACAGACCGGTGGCCGAAAGCGCCACCGGAAGGTGGTTGGGGCTTTCGCGTATCCAGTGGTGATGAACTCAAAGCCCTGAACCCGAATCGTCTATCCCCATCGTGATCTGCATTTGCCGCCTGTCTATGGGTATGAGACTGCTGCTCTTGTTCTATGCCGAAAGGTGTATTATTAGGAGAGGAATTAGCGGCAGAGGCGTTCTCAGGAATCGTTGACGCTGAGCCATTCGGAGCATTAACATCGACAACTCGCTTTTGAGCGGCAGGTGTTGTAAATGGCGGTGCCCGCTCGAAAACCTGGCTATGGGTTGCTTGCGGCACTTGTTGCTGCTGATGAATAGGATGTTGTGGATTGGCCCATGGCGTCTGTTCCAGAAAAGCCTCCTCCGCTGCGGCAGACAAAGCATTACTAGACATGGAAGATATAGGACCACGGGATAATGCTGGAGGTTGCGGGGCAGGTGCCCTAGCCTCGGTAGAAATCTGGCACGAGTTAGTTGAGCACTGGAATGCTTAGATAAGGGAAACTCACTCCCATCTTCTCCATATCAGATTCAAGCTCGTCGGGACGTGCAGACGATAGACTCGGTGCCGCCGGGAACCCAACATATTTCGCAACCCCAGATAGGACGGAAACCTCTTGGTTGTATGCACTCTGCTGGGCAATCTGATCGGCTCGACTAGTGGGGAATGGAATGGAATGATGCGGACTGACTTCTTCTGTCTTGAAGCGATCATGCTGAATGGCATAGAATTGCTTGCTGACAGCTGCTGAATATTTTTCGCGAACATCTCGGACACGCTGGAAATACGTGCTATGCAATTGTGCTCGCTCGGCCATGCTCTTAGTTAATAAAGCTTTAATGCGGTACTGGAATAGCGTGCGTTCATATTTCAGTTTGGCATCGCGGTATTGTGTTACGCATTCCATTTGCCGCAAAAATTCGGGATGAGTAGGATTAGGTCCCTGGAGCATGTCGAGTTCACGATTTATTTTGGATATTCTCTCATCATAGATCCTGCAATTGGTCAGAATAATTCTGTGGAACGAAGCAAGGGTCTTACTTGTCGCGTAACGTGGCAAACTCTTTTTCAAGCTCCGACAAGGACTCCATAGCTGACATCTTTTTCGTGGCTATGCGGTCGCGATTAGAAACAGGCGATGTTGACATTTGATCTGACTTACACTCTTCCTCATGTTTGGCAGCTGTTTCAGCATCATCTGGTTCTTCACGCTCAGCGGCCTCCTCGTCCTCTGGAGGATGGTCATCGGCGCCTTCTGTCTCGCCAGCACCTTCGACTTCCTCATCGGCATCTCTGGTCCTCCGAGTCCTTCGCTTGCCCTTTTTGCCCTTCTTTGCCTTTACCGGTACTGTGGGCAGGTCAGGCTCAGGGATCTCTTCGGCAGGGGTAAGTTCTTGGTTAGGTTTTGGCGTCTCTTCAGCTGGTTCGGGCGAGAGGGGCGAGCCTTCTGGAGGAGGATCGCTCAGCTCACTCTTTACTGAGCCGCGACGCTTTTTGAGGGGCTCATCCTCGCCGAGATCAGTGCCGGTGTCATCAACCGACCCTAGACGTTTTCGCTTTCTGGCAGTGCTGTCGGAACCTGTGGGATCATCCGCTGCCAGGGATTCTTCCGCAGGCTCGAGTATCCCGCTGTTCTTAGAGCGAGGCTTGCTCGGCGAATCATCCGCAGCTGGCTCTTCTTCCTCGTCAACGTCATCGTATGTTGTGGACTGAGCCAGCTTGCTGGGGCTTGGCTCATAACCACCCGCGCTCACGACAATATCGCGTTTTAGGCGAACATTATTAGGGGATTCCTCGAGGCGTTCTGTTTCTGCTTCCGAATCGTTTTCTAGAGGGGGCTTCTCAGGTTTTGCGGGTTCGTAGTCGGACGGTTCGTTATCTGAGACATCATCAATCTCACTCAGGCTGCTAGAATGGTCGTCGTCCATGCCAAAGGGGAGGTTTTGTTCACCATTGGGGATGGTGGTGTCTGCCCCGGCTGGAGGACCAACCGTAGCAGGCTCTGTGCTCTCCGCCACCTCCATTGCAATGGAATGTAACCGAGTGTCGCAGTCAATGTAAGAAAGAGGAAGAGGAAGGGTGGTCAATAGCTCTGGCGATTGTGGAGAGGCCGAAGGTCAACGGATCAGGAATTAAAGGAATTTTTCGACCTAGATAAAATGCGAGAGGAGTTAGACCAATTGGGTTCACCAAACGTCGGATAAAAAAAAAAGAGAGCAATGTAAAAGAAAAGAGTGGGCAAAAAGTGGTTGAATTGCGAAGAGGGAGCTGGAGGTGCTTAGAAGGCGGTGCGGAGATTGATCACAGGAACCCCAGATCATGACCATTGGGATCACGCCAACAACCCCCAACAAGGACTCAAGGGTGCTTGGAAACTGATAAAGATCGTGGTGCATTTCATATAGATGCTGGATAAAACCATATATGAAGTTGTAGGCCAAACAAAACATACCCTGCAGTAATGCGCCAGAAGCTAAGCTAGTGACGATACGCGACCGAGACCTTCACACAGTAGATTGGTTTCCAGATTTCCAGTCTATGACCAAGAATGGCGTATGGAAGAGGAAAGAGTACAGTATGTACAGTCCCAGAAGCGGAAGCTGCATCAAAGTCCGGACGTGTGTAGTAGATGCGAGGTTGAGGGGGGCTAAGAAGCGGGCGATAGGATGCAAATGCGGGAGGACGAGAGGAGAAGCTAGGGAATAAGAATGGGGGAAGGGGGATAGGAGGAAAAAGAATAGATAGAAAGGAGCAAAAATAGAGAAGGGAACAGAGAGATAAAGAGAGTGGAAAGTAGGAGAGAAGAGAATAAGAGGAAGAAGACAAGCCGAGAGGAGAAAGACAGAGAGAGAGAGAGCGAGAGAGAGTGAGAGTGCGCCAGAAGGGAAAGTCAAGGTACAGCAAATCCACAGCCTATGATGCAGTTTTCTGCCGGCGTGAACTCACCGCCTGGGTAACGCTATTCCGCTTTAGGCATGTCGAGGACAAAACCTGACTTCATATATATCATGGGGTATATATCAAGAAACCCTAAATACGAATGAAGGTAGAATCCAAGCTAATAATCGACATACTTAGTAGGTATTGACCTGGACGTTGTCGTCAAAGAATAACGAAGGATATCCCGACCACGTGATATAAACCGCCAAGAAATTGCGGCCAGTCTCCGCCCTAAAAAAATCATTTGTATAACTCAATTCATTCGAACAACTGCCAAACTGCCAGAACATTTCAAAATGGGGAAGAAAAGTAAATCCCAGCCAGAGAAGCAGAATGATTCTGAACCAGCATCTAATCTTCCCTTCTTAAGTGGGAAAACCTCCTTTGATCCTGCTCTCGCTTCGCTATTTGAGCAAAGTGTATGTATTCCGATCACTTACTCCAATTGTGGGCGTCAGACTAATTCATTGATGCAATTTAGGCTGGCCCGGTTAAAGAGCCATCTGTGAAATATGTCCCTCCGCCGAAAGCTGAATCCCGCAAGACTGAGGAGGATGTTGACCAGAATGAGATAGAAGAGTCTGATGAGGAAGTTAGCTTTGAGGATGAAGTAATGGACGATGCTGCTCGCGAGACTGATTCGGATAGTGAGTCTGCGCAAGCTACAGAGGAGGCTTCTCAAAGTCGGAAGCGAAAAAGGGCTCCAGCCGAAGAAATCGAGGAGTCATATATGCGTCGCGTCGCAAAGGAGGAGCAGGTAGAGGCCCAGAAACGACGGTCGGAGAAAGCGAAACGACAGAAAGTTGAAAGCGCGCAAGACAGTGATACTACTGAAGAGGAAGAGGAATCCGAGGAGGATACATCTGAGGACGAAACTTCCGACAAAGAAAATGAGACAAAGTCTGTGCCAGTCCACGAAAGCCTAACAGGCGATGCCCAAGCCAACATGGTGGAAAAGTCCAATCGCACCGTGTTCTTGGGCAATGTATCAACCGAGGCCATCAAATCGAAGTCCGCCAAGAAAACTCTCCTCAAACACCTTGGGTCATTCCTATCTACACTTCCTGAATCTACCGGTCCACATAAAGTTGAATCGATTCGCTTCCGGTCTACTCCATTTACAAGTGGTGGACATATCCCCAAGCGGGCATCCTTTGCGAGAAAGGAAATCCTTGACGATACTACGCCGAGCACAAATGCATACGCAGTCTACACTACCCAGCAGGCAGCTCGTAAGGCACCAGCAGCGCTGAACGGGACGTTAATCCTGGATCGACATATTCGTGTGGACAACGTTGCGCATCCGTCACCAACTGACCATAAGCGATGTATCTTTGTTGGAAATCTAGACTTCATGGACAAGGAATTCAGCTCTGAAAGCGAGGAGGGTAAAAAGAAGAAGAACAACAAACCTGCAGATGTTGAAGAGGGTCTTTGGCGGACATTTGGGGGCTCTGAAACGGGCACGTCTACCAAAGTCGAATCTGTTCGAGTGGTCCGTGATCGCGCTACTCGTGTTGGTAAAGGCTTCGCATATGTCCAGTTCTACGATCAGAACGGCGTGGAGGAGGCCCTTCTACTAGATGGAAAGAAGTTCCCACCAATGCTACCCCGGAAGCTTCGTGTGATGCGCGCAAAGAAGGAAAGGAAAACAACTGTGACTCCAAAGGTCCCTGTGAAAGGCCAGAAGCTTGGAGAGGCGCAGAAGACTTTCCACGGTCGTGCTGGGAAGCTCCTGGGCAAGGCTGGTGCGGCGAAACTGAAGGCTGGAGTAAATGCACCTAACCCACATACCCTCGTGTTTGAAGGCCACCGGGCGACAGAAGATGGTTCCCGGATCAAGGTGAAGACGAAGAGTCGCGGTTCGAAAGGAAAGCCGAAGACAAGGAGCACTAAACGGGCGGCGGCTTATCGAGCAGGGAAAACAAAGAAGGAGAAGTCATAAGTTGGTAGTGTGAAACCCCTAATGTATTAATTAGATAGATCTGATCGAGGAAACAATTGCATTGTATACATACTTCATACTGTGACAGGGTAGATCATATGACGTCATATAATATCTCCAATGGATAGATGAACAAGTGTTTCTCCTAATTTATGTGCAGTTAATCAATTGATCTCATCGATCCTTAATCCAGCTATTCCTTAGTGCAGCACAGTTGATTCGAGATCATATTCTTGCTTCTCTACGCAACACTTGGCGCTTGTGTTTATCGCTGTGGGGTAAACAAACATCTCTTAATAACCACATCTAGGTTAACTTCCCCAGATACCACCTGGAAGACAAGTTGCTCACCGAACACTATATCTTATAGAGAACAACCAGTTGTCGATTCTTGCTGCCTGAAGTGGCAACGACCCAGCGTCGTATTAATTCCACAGCTTATCGCACCCCGTCAACATCAATGCTCCCCTTCATTCGTCGCAGAGGACCTCCTATACACAATCCCAACCGACCCGAAGAAATGTCATCGCCAAACGAAGAACCTGCCAACGTACCAGAACCAGGTCCCGAGCCATTGTACCCCAACATCAGCGATGTTTTGAAAACCCGCCATGTCCTACGCTGGAAAATCCGGGAAGAAGGACTTCCAATGGAAATCGTGGATATGATCATCGATGCAGCGGAGTACTGGCCATCGACGGAAGTCAGATTGGGGAAGAGAGTCGTGATTCGGCAGGATAGAGATCAGGAGTTGGTTAGGACTGTCCCGCTCTGTTTTGATGAGGAGGTACGTCTCATTTACGTTGCCAGGATATAGCTAGCTAACAAGGATAGTCACTCAAATCTACCAATCCGAAACCACTACCGCATCGACAGACTCATCCCTGTCGCAAAATTGTCTTCTCAATATCAGCACACGATCAAGGCTGGGGAGGAACCCCACAACCAAGTAAATTCGGCGGCTCATATACTTGGTTCGACACGGAGATCATCCATAATGCCCACGAGATTCCACGCGAGCCACAAGACACAGCGGAGAAGCCGCCAGAGCAAGCGCGCCATTTCGAACCAAGCGATCCGTTCCTCCTACCCAGTGTTCACAAACTCCAGAGTAATGCACGCGCGCAAAGGGAAGAGCAGCATTATACGATTGTTTGGCATCACCTGGACAATATCAGAGCTGATTCATCCGAAGCGGAGGAGATTGAGAACTCTCAAGGTAGAGGCCGGGCTACGTTAGATGGGAGTAAGGTGAGGGATTTGGAAGTTGGGGATTCAGTAGCTGTCTGGGGGAGAGCGAGGTTTGGGGGATGGTCGAATTTTGTTATACGGCTTAACGTGCGGGTTTTTTGGGTAGTTTGATATACCCTTTCAGGCCTAGACATCTACAGTATGATTCTGGTAATTAACCATACTATCTATATAAATATGAAGGCATAGTTGAGTAATCCATTTATGCCATCAAAGTCACGCAATGCCAAGTCCGCGGATCCAAGCATAGAGAACTTCCTCTTCCCTTCTCATCCATTCCAATCTATCCAACTTCCTCATCTCAACTGTTATGACCCCATCTTAACAAGCACAATGGACTTCTGCGTGGTCTTCCCCACCAGAGTCACCATCGACACCTCTGACGATAATGAATCGCCTCCATCCGAACCCACCCAGGGAAACTGAGCAACATTGTGGGGCTTATTCGTGCTACCACATGCCACCATGGCTGGTCCGTGAAGTGTCGATCTCGCCCGAGTCGGGCTTTACTTCACCGGTGAGCTGGTGTCTATTGCGCAAAGGTAGCTCGTTATGGGGCCGTTTTATTGTCTTTTTGCTAGTCTTTTTGTTTATGTGTCCTTTGTACCTTCCCGCTACTCTCTTGACACAAGTGACCATTCTTCGCCTCGGAATCAGCTAGAGAATGGGTGTCCCCCAAAAATACGCGGCCGTTGTCGTCGGGGCCGGTCCCGCCGGTCTAGCAATTATGGGCAATATACTTGAGAGAAAGTTAGCTGGAAAGGTAGCCTGGGTCGATCCAGTCTTCCAGGGTGGACGTGTGAACAGGAAATATCGTGAAGTGCCCAGCAATACCAAAGTGAAGCTCTTCCAGGAATATGCGACAGCTGTTGAACCGTTTCGCAATATCGTCAAGAATACACCTTCTCCTAGTCCGTTCTCGACGCTACAGAAACTCGATCCTGAGAAAACTTGCCACCTTCACCATGCGGGGGATATGGTACAGGCTCTTACGGACGGTGTGGGAAAGATGGATCAGGTCTTTAAATGTCGGGGGTTCGCTACAGCTGCTAATTTAGCTGAGAGGGTTAGTTCTCTCGTCTCCAGGAATCAGACATATGCTAATTCTGTAGAACGCGACCTGGACAGTCAGCGTCAAACCAAGCGAATCCAAAGACAACCTTGAAATTACCACTCCCAGGGTAATCCTCTGCACCGGTGCTTCTCCAACAACCGTCGACCTCCGTGTCCCAGGACTCAACATTCAAAGACTAGATCTCGACACCGTCCTTAAACCCAGTGACCTCGTCTTGCAAGTTCCCAGGGATAAACCCCAAACCGTTGCAGTGGTTGGTGCATCTCATTCCGCTATCCTCGCTCTCCTCAACCTCCTCGACCTAGCGCGCTCCACACACCCCGAACTCCGCATAAAATGGTTTACACGACACGCCCTCCGTTACGCCGAGTATATGGACGGATGGATCCTCCGCGATAACACAGGACTAAAAGGAATGGCTGCGGAGTTTGCTCGTACCCAGTTAGAAGACGATAAACTCCCTACATCCGACGCTGGCAAATTCATCACGAAAATCGACTGCAGCGCGGGAAAGGAATCAGACCAGTTCAATGCCCACCTCCCATCTTGCTCGCATATTGTTCAGGCAGTTGGTTTCACTCCTGACCCGCTGCCGCAGCTCTCCGTTGATGGTAGACCCATTGTCCCGAAAACCGATAATGAGACTGGTTCGTTCTATGAGCAGGATGGCAAGCTGGTTAAGGGGTTGTATGGGGCTGGTATTGCATTTCCTGAGAGGGTTGTTGATCCGTATAGGAATGTTGAGTTTGCGGTAGGTTTCTTCAAGTTCATGAAATTCGCAAAGAGGGTTTGTCCGGTTTGGATGCAATCTTGATTTCTACTTCAGCGTTTGAATGGGTATAGAGATAGACTCGCATTAGAGTGATGTGCTTGCATCGTTTGTTTAGATCTTGGGTTAGGGTTTTTGCTTATAAGGTGCATGTCTTGCGTTTTGGAGTATGGGCACTTTGGGTATTCTGATATCAATATAGATGATAGATAATAGATACTTTTGTCCAATCTGATTGATTATCCTAGATCATATACTCTCGTCCTACTTACTAGGTAGTATTCTTCATTATACCTCCGTTTCGCTTCAATAATCAAAGAGTACCCAAACACCCTATGAATAATATCCAAATTCCTCAACATCCTCCATGGTCGGCAGCCCTACCTACCGACCTACCTACCTACAACAACAAGACCACCCCGACCCCAAATCCCAGCACCACTCCCACCACAGATCCAAC
>MVGC01000229.1:0-35763 GCA_003589665.1 Aspergillus sclerotialis | reverse complement strand
ATGAAGTGTGGTTTGTTGTTGTGTGTTTGATATATATTGTTTGGTGGAGATAAGCGTGGGTTGTATATACGGGATATGATAAATGAGCTCATATGGATACTGCAGGATTGAGAATTAAATATAACGAATCATGTGATGCTTGTAATATGCAGGGAATATGTATCCTAAGGTTACTTCCATGAGTCGGGTTACCAAATATATAGACAGTCGAGAATTGTATGTGTCATTAAAAGCATGCATAGCTAAAGTCAATATGCTACTAAAACAATAGAATAACAGCCTGATTCAATCAAATCGCTGGATGCTTCACCATTAATCAAATCAATCCATCCATCCCCTAACACCATGCCCCCGAAATGAAATGTCCCTTGAAAATAAGCAAATAGCTGTCTGTGCATATCACCTCCTCATTAGGTAGTTCACGATTAAATCACGCTTATTCGAATATGAAATTCTGAACATATAATCCCGCTCGCTTCAGTACCAAATAGATGTATGTATGAAAAGATGAAATTAAGACAAACTCCGATGTCATCCATTACATGTTGGCTAACTCGGTGTCGATCTGGCGGTCGAGGAATGCTCGCTTTTCGCCGGTTAAAGTTGTTTGAAGTCGCTGCTCGACAAAGGCGCGGACTATAGGCAGTCAGTATCTTGGATACTCTTTGAAAGCATGAAGATGAATAAAACTAACCTTGTTTCTTTGTCACGCTGTCAAGATCAACCTCGGCCAGACAGCTTCGGATTGCTTCAGTAATAGCCAGTTCATCTGGCCCTCTATCCCCCGCTCTAAAATCAAATGCAGTGCTGGCGGGCCGTGAGTTGAACCCTCCTCCAACCGGACTATGAGACATCTGCCGTGACACTCCTCCAAGTAGGTTCTCGGTACTTGGAACCAGTCCCATGCTATGTCGGCTGGCGTTGAGCGGGCTTTCCTGGAATTGACTGAGGTTGCCCATGGACATATGCCGTGAGTGAGGAGTGCCCATGGGTGGGTAATCAGTGTACCTAGTGAGTCCGGACATATGGGAGTTCCTGTTGCCTGGAATGTTACCGCCGAACGGCGCGGGAGACTGAGGCGGCATGTAAGGATTAATTGATCGAGCTTGCCCTGGGAACCCAGTAAGGATAGTCGATGCAGGCTTGACCGACGAGTAGTTCGAATGCAAATCGTCCATCTCCATTGCCATGTCATCAGTGTAGCGACCTTGATAAGGCTTCTCTTGACCGAAGTCTCCACGTCGGCCAGGCAGGTTATTGGCAAGAGCATAGTCATCCCAGCGTTGGAGAGGAATACTCCGAGGATCAAAGCCTTCATCTTCAACCGCAATAACACGCTTGTCTCCCTTCTCGCCGATAACAATACGCGTGCTACCCCATGTAAAGTCATCTTGCTTCCAGAAGGAATACAGGGGCAGGACAAAACTGTAGATGGGGAAAGCACAGATATAGATGATCATCCAGCCAACATGCTGCCACTGCCTCTTAATGATGAAGATGAGGGCCTGGAGACCATAAACACCTGCTAGAATGACAATTGAGATAAGGGGGAATGGACCTGTATGGCTGGCCACTCTGTAGATCAGGTATGCCAAGTAAACGCAAGTGGCAGGGAGGATTACAGTTCCCACAAGGTCAACAAACACAACGAAGCGCATGCTAAAGCAGCAGAAGCCACAGAGATCCTTTAGGAAAACCAACTCAAACAAGTTGTGAACGGTTGAGTTAATCCAGCGACGCCTCTGTGACAGAAGCACGGTCCATGATTCTGGAGCAGCGGTGCTTGCATACGCATCAGGGACAAACTTGTAAGACATGGACGGAAAGTGTTTCGTCATCAACGTGGTCAAGTACCGATCCTCACCGAGAGAGAAAAGGTTCTTCTTATGCAGCGTATCAACGTCGTTATCGGAGTATTCTTGAATCACCTTGTCGGAAATGATGAGTGGGCGGCCCTTATCGGCAGTTCGGAGTCGATACATGGAGAAACTATTAGAAGTTAGTCAAGCTCAAAAAGCAAAGTTGTTCCTGCAAGACTTACCATCCAGGAAGACAGGTAACACTGCCGAAGAGAGATTCAAACGATTTGACCAAGTGATGGGAAATATAGTACTCATAAACCTGGATCATCGTCCACCAACTTCGTTCCTCATTTTGGAGGCTCGTTTCACCACAGATACCAGCAATCTTTGCATCGTTGGCACATGCCGCAACTAAACGGTTCAGCGAGTCCTCACTAAGACTTGTATCGGCGTCCACCATCAGACAGTATTCGTAGAGTTCAGGGTCAACACCAATAACGTTGTTGATCTGATGGAACATTTCCAGCTCGAGAGGAGACATTGGTGCACGGTGATGCACGCGGTTGAGGAAACTGAGTAGCAAAATCTGCGAATCACGCTTACCCCTGTTTCCGGGCTTGGATTTGGCTTGCTCTGACTCTTTCCCGACCTTGACAACCACGACGTAAGGCACCACATTGCCTTCGTACTCGTACAAGCCGGAGTAAACTTTTCCATAGTTAAGTTGATCACTTCCCTTCCCGACGGACTTGAATGGCAAAGCAGGGGGGTCAACCTTGGGGTCTACACCAAGAATATCGAGCACGATCTTTGGGGTTGGCCGGTCATTGCCACTACCAACAATCATACCATCGCACACAACACACATTAGTTTCCTCTTGTTGTCGTATTGTAGTGATGTCAGAGAATCGAGACCTTTGCGAAGGGCATCTTCACCCTCAGTATATGCTGGAACAAGGGTAATGACGAATTTGTCTTGTGGTACGGGTCGGCGTGAGGATCCGAGTTGGAGGGCGGCCAGGAACTTCACGAGCACGACAGCACAGATTAAAATAGTGAAAGACAGAAGAATCCAGTTGTTGACTGTACACCTGGGAGTATCCCGGAAGTCAACCTTTCCGACGTAAAACGCGTTGTCAAGGCAGTTTTGGGCATTTCGAAACTGCACTGTGTCCTGCCATTTCTCAGTAACATCGGTGCCCGGATAATTTTGGAAAAGGTCTGTCACACTCCCGGGCAAGAAATTATATTTGTCCAAGTGGTTCATCATCTTGGAGGTATAGAAGTAATTCGTCAAGTCGTATATCTTCTTGTTTACAATGACCCAGTATCGCTGATCAGTGTTTGCTTGCTTCTGGACTTCACCCCGTGACCAGACAATATCGCCCTTGTAGTATTGGTTGATCTTAGGCAAGAAGGTGTCCTGGTACCAGTTTATGTTATGCAACTTGGTGTTAGGGTCCGGCTGTGCACGTGGACCACAAGCGTGGTTAGCATTGGGGTACAGCATAGCACTCGTATCGTTGTTCTGCATAACGACATCCTCACTTGTCACGAACGGCTGGCATGCCTTCGAAAGAGGAGGAGCAAAGTATGCATCAAGTATCTGTCCTGCGAATGGCTGCATGGTGGAAGACGTTGTTTCGATCGCCGTATCGCTGTGTTGAATGCGCCAAAATTTACTTATGTCATAGACCTTTCCATGAATGCCAACGAAGAAGTCATTGTCACCCTGATGCCAGCTTAGTTGCTTCTCATTCCATGCCTTATCCTTGTTCGGACAAAGCAAGTCGCCGAAAGCGACAATATAGAAGACGACGAGAGCGTTGAAAAAACATATCACAATAAAAAGGATGAGCTTTTCACGCCAAGCCATCCTCACATCAGGCGTTTCATACGGCCAACATAGCGCAGAACAAACGATGGAATCCAAAAGGTGAGGGCGAGGACGACACTCGACCAAATACGTCGGCTGAGGGTGATCGATTCTTTCTCAATGTGTTTAGGCTCCCCGAATTCCGGGTCGAGCTCACCAGTCATGTCGTAACCTACATCATCATACTTTCTGTCATCTCCTTTTGGGCCCAAACCATAATCACCCATCATGTTCATGGTAGGGTGTACACTGGGAGTCATTGACTTGGCACCACCCATGACACTCGCGGCTGGCATGTTCTGGGGATTGTCCCCGCCTCCAAGGAGACTTGTTGACTCCCCGACGGGATTGCCCATATGAGGGGAGAAGCCAGTGTCAAGCATACCACTGCCATATATAAATGGATTCGCTGGTGATTCATCGGCCTTAATATCCAGCATTGTCTCAGCTTCCCACCAAGCATTCTCTCTCATCCAGATTCGCTGGTGGCCAACGATAGCATCTCCATTGCTCCAACCCCTTTCGAGTATCCAGTTTTCGACGCCGTCTTTTCCCTCCATGCAACCAAGACTGGAGTAACGACTGACAAACTCGTCTACATCGAAATCGGCGGTAAAGTCAAGTTGTTTAAGGCGGCGATTTGCCCATTCAGGGAACCTCCAGTCGCGCAATTGACGTGACACACAGCCTGCAGACCAGACTGCAGGCGACGGCGTGGAAATAATTGATTCAAGTGCGTCATCTGTTGGGTGTATGGAGATGTGATACCAAACCCTGCTACTCGAGAGCGTAGTAGCAAGATCGAATCTACCTCTCCCACCGGCAGTGATGCCTTCGTTTTCAACGGGGAACAGCACATTTTGGAGGAACGCATCAGGTTCAACTTCCACGCCAATCTTCTCTAACACTCCTTGTCTCTTGTCTAACTCTTGCTCGCGTTCACGCCAGGCATGACCGGTGGTCACACCCAGATCTGCTTCAACTTGGGCGACGGCGTTTGTCATCTCATTAATGACGGAATGTCCGGCCGGACGCACGGGGACGCCGTCTTCTTTCATTTCCGCATTGATTCCCAGATTATCATCGAACACTCCTCTCATTGCCGCACCTTTGCCCAGTGCTGGCCTAGGGATATCTACCACCGTAATGCTTACAGTATCCTCGTTCGACCAGTGCCCACCCGGTGGAGGGCTGCCGTTGCTCGAATCGTTTTCCAGATGGACTTGGATCTCACTGGCGATGGCTTCATTGGCTTTGTTGATCACCCAATCAACAAGGGCCTCATAGATCCCAGTGACCAACACACCCCGGTCATCGGTAGGGCATTTATGAAGGAGAACTTCCGGATCCACTCCCAGTAGGCCGCCAGCTTCCTCGCATACTTCTTCAAGCACCTCTTGGTCGACCAAGAAGGAGGTCGCATTGCCAAGTTTCAGTAAGCCGGCAAGAACCGATAATAGTCCTCGCTGCAAGGCGCCTTTTATTCCGATCGCCTTGAGAGCAGCTCTAAAATCCTCCGCGGCCGCATCGTCGTCGACAGTCGGAAGATATGACGGAGGTGAGTAGGTGGATGACCTGTTGAGAAAAGTATATGAGGAGGGGTCTTTCAAATCAAGGAATTCGCGCTCTGCGGGCGTTGACGCAGATGTTAAGAGGTAATAGAACACATCGAATGCGCGATAGCCTTGCTCCGAGGGGATATCCAACAAGCCTTTTTGGACGTTGATGCCGGATGTTGAAAGTGCGAGTTTAAAACTAATTACATTTCCCTGTAAAGTAAATGTGTAGCAGGCAGCAAGAGCGGAGTAGAGGGAATAGGAAGGATTAAAGGCGGTTACGGCAGATAGGAACGGTCGGAGAGCAGTTAGGGCTGTGAACGCCGTTCCAGGTGTTGAAACAGGGAATGAGGCCAAGTATGGTTCTAATAAAGAGGGTGTTGACTGATGAGTCGAGCTGGTAAAAGTTAGTCAATCCTGTGTATTAGGGGGAAAAGATGGCGTTCTTACCATAAAACAATACAACCGTCCTCTGCCCTTCTTCTTGCATGTTCCCAAGCGCGTCGTGCAAGGTCTCTGTCAATGGTGCTCCCATTACTCCCATCCGGGGTAGTTCGAGTGGCAGTAAGCCAACTATTGACAACTAAGCTGGTTCCAGCATCCAACTGGTACGGTTGGCCTGCAGTGTAGAACGAATGTAGAGCATTGAGGAGCGTTGTGGTTGATACCTGAGTGCCTTGAGCGGGGGAGGGCCGAGGACCCGCACCAGACAAACCGGTGGAATGATTGGAGTAGACCGAGTAACGATTTGCCATGGCTCTGATCCCAACCTAATCTCTGATGTTGTCAACAAGTCCCTCTAACAACCTTCACGATAGAATCCCACGAGGACGGAAAAGTTCGGGTTGTGGTCAGATGTCGATTTAAAGCATGGATATTTTCGTTCTTCAACAGATGTTAACCAGAAAACTGAACCCCGTTTGAGGGGTATAAGCCGTAGAACCCCGGATTGCGCAGAAGTTGGTTCCTGGTAGGTGTTGAATAGAGACGAACTCGGAAATCAAAGCGATAAGTCGCAGTCAAAGCAACCGGCAAAAGAATGGTGAACTTTGAACTTTCCAAGCGAGTGACTGGATCGATTCAGGTAGCGAATGACGGGTAGAGACAGATAGTCTTCCTTGGGTGAGGAGAGATGATAATTAGGATGGAGATTAAATTAAGAAGATGGATAAGGGAAAGAGGAAAGAAGAAAAAGAAGCAAAGCCGAGCAAGATGGAATAGAATAGGAGAGAAAGAAGAGTTACCGGGAAGAAGTTTTTTTATTTTTCTTTTTTGTTTTCGAGCTGACGATTGACTGATTTGAGTCTAGAAGAGACACTAGTAGGGGAATGACTTCCGTATGCATACAGTAACAATAAACTGCCCAGCGTCTATCCACTTCTGCTCTCTGCCGCTCCATACCAAAATTACCTGGCTAACTGATAGAATAATACCACTAAACTAAGTCAGTACCTAAATATTGTTAGATTTCGGTATAAATTACAGGGGCAATTTTTAGTCTTTCTTTTTCCTTTCCTTTTCTTTTGTTGACTTTTTTCCGTCAAAGCATCAACAAGTGGCAAAGAATTCCAGTCTACGCGTCTATGATGATGTTGAAAGGCATGGGGTAATACCGGGCTTTGTTTTGGTTTGTTGGAGTGGCGGAGATCCCTAAACCCCCCGCCCAATCAGAGGGGGTGTCTACCCTATATTTGGTACGAGTGTCTTACCACTCCGTCTGGATTGTTTCAGTCTCCAGTCAATGGAATGCTTTTCTTCATTCCTCGGCCCACTGTTCTCGTCTTTTTTCTGAGTCAAGTCATTCGGTTTCATCTATTCGATGGGAGTTTATTTTTATTTTATTTTCTTCTGTTTGACTCTGCCACAATTAAAGTCAGAACTGATGGTTGTTTCTTCTGTGTTACCACATGTTGTACAGAAAACATATACTACCTAGGTACTCTGATATTGTATATCAGAAGAGAAGAAGAGAACATTAACTTTAAACTTCGCAATGTTTGGAGAACCGACGTGCTCCTTTGACGGGTAGATCGGTCCACTTGCTATTCTAATTATAAACAAACTGGGTCCAGACCGTGTTGTTTGTTACTAGACTTTAAGCTGTAAAGAGGGTATTATTCCGTCCCAGATAGATTAGAACACCCGGTATGTATACCTAGTATGTAAGTAAGTATGGTACCGTATGGTTTTTTGTTTTTTTTTTCTGGCGAAACCAAAAAGAAATAAATTATATTTATTTTATTATTTTGGGCTTAGCTTTAGACAATCATCCATCCCATCCATCCCATCACTTTTTCTACCTTCTCTCGCTTTCTTTCTCGAATTTTTCTCGTTCTCCATTCTACTGTCGTTTCGAGCGTCGTCGCTTGTTTTCCATCTTCTTCTTTTTTTTGTCTTTTATCCTTTCACCATTCGCTTCTTCCATCTTGTAAAGGTTATTCTTCGTTCTCGATAGACGGTCGCTCCGCATTACGCAGTTCCGCACCCTATCAGACTATCCTTCAATCGCTTTCGGTTCTGCGTGTCGGTTGCCTTTTCCACGTTCAACTCTCCGCATTACAAATCCCATCGCTAGTCTCCATTAATTTCAAACGAGTTAGCATTTTAAATCAGAGTTATCCAGTGTGTCTGCCTTTCCTGTGGCGCCAAAACTACCCCATAGAATTCCGAGCATTCTCAATTCCAGACATCTTCGGCATTCACTACAGGCCCGAGCGTAATTTTATTACATTCGAGGCCGAGTGACTGAACTCCTTTTCCCCCTCTGTCTTGATCGGAATTTTATATGCGAAGAGAATCAATCCCCTCCCGGTGAATAGTCGTCAGCGCCAAAACCGAGACCTCACAGTGGAGGTTTCTAGCCCTCAAGATGGCTGGGCAATTTGTGACAGGGAACACTCCATCTCATGCGCAGTCATCGCTGCCCTCGTTGCCAGCTCATTTGCAGTCAGACACCCATCTGACTGCCCATCTTGCCAGCAGGTATGGAGTCTTGTTGAACTGCCATAGTACTCCATTTACTAAGTGATGCATAATATAGGTTCCATGTCGGCCTCGCGACAGCCCGTCTTTCTTCCCAAGCATTAATATCTCTTAATACTTACACGTCTGCTTCAAAGGGCCCCGACGGCAATAAAGATGCCAGTGCCGTGGGAGAGATTGAAGACCTCGCGAGGCGTACTTTCACTCGCTTGGGTGTGCGTGGAGAAAATCAAGCAATTGTATTCTTGTGAGTTAATCACGCATTTTCATCTATTGAACACCTGCTGACTGTGTATACTAGAGGAGAGAGTGGATCTGGAAAGACAACCCTTCGCTCACACCTTTTGTCGTCATTCCTCTCGTTCTCGTCAACCCCGTTGTCTGCAAAGCTATCTTGCGCCGCATTTATCTTCGACACTTTGACGACTACGAAGTCCCTAACCACTCAGACTGCATCGAAAGCTGGCCTCTTCTTGGAATTGCAATATGATGCTTCGTCCTCTGTCAATCCCACCTTGATTGGTGGCAAGATCATTAACCACCGCTTGGAGCGGAGCCGGATTGCCTCAGTGCCAACAGGAGAGCGGAGCTTCCATGTTCTATATTATCTTCTCGCTGGAACAAGTGCGGCAGAAAAGGCGCATTTAGGCTTCAACAATTCTATTAACGTCCAAACTGGCGGTCATCTCTCTTCCGGTACAGTGAGCCATAAAAGATGGAGATATCTTGGTCACCCCACCCAGCTCAAGGTTGGTGTGAACGATGCCGAAGGTTTCCAGCATTTCAAGATGGCGTTAAGGAAGCTAGAGTTCCCCCGAAGTGAGATTGCCGAAATCTGCCAGATCCTCGCGGCCATTCTTCACCTCGGGCAACTTGAATTCACCAGTGGGCAAGCTACGACCACAGGAGCTGAGGAAAGCGGTGGGTACTCCCACGAGGGTGGTGAAACGGTTACCATTGTGAAGAACAAGGATGTTCTCTCGATTGTTGCCGCTTTTCTGGGCCTGAGCATTGAGGAGTTGGAAACCAATTTCGGTTACAGAACGAAGACAATCCGCCGTGAACGTGTGACGGTCATGCTTGACCCCAAAGGTGCGCAGCAAAATGCTGATGAGCTTGCTCGGACACTTTACTCTCTTCTGGTTGCCTACGTAATTGAAGCGGCAAATCAAAAGATCTGTGCAGCGGAGGATAGTGTCGCCAATACCATTTCACTTGTTGATTTTCCTGGCTTTTCGCAGGCCTGCTCGACTGGGTCAACATTGGATCAACTCTTGAATAATGCTGCGACTGAATCTCTTTACAACTATTGCCTGCAATCATTCTTTGACAGGAAAGCCGACATGTTGGAACGTGAGGAAATTGCGGTGGCGGCAACAAGTTATTTCGATAACTCCGATGCCGTGCGCGGGCTCTTGAAATCCGGGAATGGTCTGCTGAGCATTCTCGATGATCAGGCAAGGCGTGGACGCTCGGATGCCCAGTTTCTAGAGAGCGTGAGAAAACGCTTTGAAAACAAAAACCCTGCCATATCTGTTGGGGACTCAGCTTCCACCTCCGGATCTAGATATCCATCGCATACCACTGCATCGTCTTTCACTGTGAGGCACTTCGCTGGGGAAGTTGACTATCCTGTGAATGGCTTAATAGAAGAGAATGGCGAAGTCATTTCAGGTGACCTGATGAACCTAATGAAATCCACCCACAGTGACTTTGTGAGAGAACTTTTCGGCCAAGAAGCCTTGCAGACGGTCACACATCCGAAGGAGAAAACGGCCATTATGCAAGGGCAGCTTATGTCGAAGCCGTTACGGATGCCGAGCATGGCTAGAAGGAGGCCGAACCAGCATTCCCGGCTTTTGTCTGACATGTCTATTGCTGAAGAGAGAGAGGAGAATGATAGCCAAACTGGGAGTAGCTCGAAGAATTCTTCTGGAAGACGAAGGAGCGGACCGCTGCTCACCAGTGGCATCCAAGGTGCTGCTGGACAGTTCCTGTCGTCACTTGATATTGTTAAAAAGTCGTTGAGTGCAACAAATGTTAACCCATACTTCGTTTTCTGCTTGAAGCCGAATGATCGACGAATTGCGAACCAGTTTGATAGCAAGTGTGTTCGCTCGCAGATGCAGACTTTCGGCATTGCAGAAATCAGTCAACGGCTACGGAATGCGGATTTCAGCGTTTTCCTTCCATTTTCTGAATTTCTTGGCTTGGCTGAGATTGGCAACATTGTCGTCGGCAGTGACAAGGAAAAATCGGAGGTCGTCCTGGATGAAAGACGATGGCCTGGAAACGAAGCTAGAGTTGGGAGTACTGGTGTCTTCCTTAGCGAAAGATGCTGGGCGGATCTTGCCAAGGTCGGAGAGCGTGTTGTTCCCATGTATCCCATTGATGTCTCGGACGAAGGAGATAATCCGCTTCATCCGCGCGGGCCTACTGATATGGACTCTAAGGTCCGGCTCCTTGGTTCAGGTGATCAATCTCCTGGTACATTCATCTACGGTGATGAAACCAAGGCAGGGTACTTCGGTAGCCGCGAATTGGATGGACGCTCAGATGCTGGCGGGTCTGCCTTGAATTCGGGTGACATGTTCCGGAATCACGAAACGAGGGAGCAGATGCTGGAAAAGGGTAATGAGAAAAACATGGAGGAAGTGGATGACTCCCCTGTTTCTGGTAGCCGCAAGCGTTGGATGGCTCTAGTTTATATGCTTACATTTTACATTCCCGATTTCGCTATTCGACTCTTCGGCCGGATGACACGAAAAGATGTACGAACAGCCTGGCGAGAAAAATTTGCCATTAATCTGATCATTTGGTTTGCCTGTGGGGTTGCAATATTCATGATTGTTGTTTTCCCAGGCTTGGTCTGTCCTACACAGCACGTTTATTCCCCCGGCGAGCTATCAACGCATGATGGGGAACACGGTCATAATGCTTTCGTTTCCATTCGCGGCGTTGTTTTCGACCTGGGCTCTTTCATGCCATCTCATTATCCGGATATTGTGCCTCAAAAATCATTGAAAAAATACGCGGGCCTTGATGCCACCGGTCTTTTTCCAGTCCAAGTCTCGGCTTTGTGTCAAGGTAAAAATGGACACGTTGATCCCACAGTACTCCTGGATTACAAGTCAACGAATGTGTCTGGATCCCATACTTCCATCAGTAACACGGATTCTAATGCCGTATATCACGACTTTCGGTACTTCACCAATGACTCTCGCCCAGACTGGTTCTACGAGCAGATGGAGATGCTCAAAGCGAATTACAAAAAGGGCTTCGTTGGCTATAGCCCGGAGTATCTGAAAACTCTGCGTGACAAATCTCGGTCAATTGGATATATCAATAAAAAGGTATATGATCTTACAGACTATATCACTGGAGGAAGAAGGCTCCAGGCGCCTCCAGGAAAATCAGTTCCTGATGATGTCGACCCGGATTTTATGAGCTCTGTTGTAGTTGATTTGTTTCAACAAAAGCCAGGCCAGGATCTGACAAAGTATTGGGAGGAACTCGACATTGACCCCGGACTGCGCCAACGGATGGAGCTATGTCTAAATAACCTTTTCTTTGTTGGTCATCTTGACACGCGAAATTCGACACGATGCCAATTTGCACGGTACTTCATCCTTGCCATATCAGTTGTGATATGCTCGGTCGTCGTGTTCAAGTTCTTTGCTGCTCTCCAATTTGGCAGGAAAAATATCCCAGAGAATCTGGATAAGTTCATCATTTGTCAGGTCCCGGCTTACACTGAAGATGAGGAGTCGCTTCGACGTGCTATGGATTCCATGGCTCGCATGAAGTATGACGACAAACGAAAGCTCCTGGTCGTGATCTGTGATGGTATGATTATTGGTCAAGGAAACGATCGCCCTACCCCTAGGATAGTTTTGGACATCCTGGGTGTCCCAGAATCCGTGGATCCTGAGCCTCTTAGCTTCGAGAGTTTGGGCGAGGGAATGAGACAGCACAATATGGCTAAGGTCTATTCAGGTCTTTATGAAGTGCAAGGCCACATTGTTCCATTCCTGGTTGTTGTTAAAGTTGGGAAGCCTTCAGAGGTATCTCGCCCTGGTAACCGAGGAAAACGTGATTCCCAGATGGTTCTCATGCGGTTCCTGAACCGTGTCCATTATAACCTTCCCATGAACCCTATGGAGCTGGAGATGCATCATCAGATACGCAATATCATCGGTGTCAACCCCACATTCTACGAGTTTATCTTCCAGGTTGATGCAGACACAGTGGTTGCGCCTGATTCAGCAACACGGATGGTTGCTTCGTTCCTGAGTGATACTCGTCTCATTGGTGTTTGCGGTGAAACGGCCTTGACCAACGCCAAAACCTCTGCAGTAACTATGATTCAAGTGTACGAATACTTCATATCGCATAATCTGACGAAGGCCTTCGAAAGTCTCTTCGGATCGGTTACTTGCTTACCTGGATGCTTTACCATGTACCGCATTCGAAACCCCGAAACAGCCAAACCGCTATTTGTTAGCAAGGAGATCGTTGATGCCTACTCTGAAATTCGGGTCGACACACTGCATATGAAGAATCTTCTTCATCTAGGAGAAGACCGCTATCTGACCACGCTGCTCCTGAAGCACCATCCAAGATACAAGACCAAGTTTATCTTCAGCGCCAAGGCTTGGACAATCGCACCTGAGGACTTTGCAGTCTTCTTATCCCAGCGGCGTCGATGGATTAATTCTACTGTCCACAACCTGATTGAACTCATCCCACTCCAGCAACTCTGCGGTTTCTGCTGCTTTAGCATGAGATTTATTGTTTTCATCGATCTCATCAGTACCATCATCCAGCCCGTTACCATTGCCTATATTATCTATCTCATTGTCTGGCTCGTGCGGGATACGAATGTGATTCCATATACTGCTTTTATTCTCCTTGGAGCCATCTACGGTTTGCAGGCTATTGTTTTCATTCTCCGTCGAAAATGGGATATGATTGGCTGGATGATTATCTACATTATCGCTCTGCCTGTGTTTGCCTTGGCCTTGCCACTCTACTCATTCTGGCACATGGATGACTTCTCCTGGGGTAACACACGTGTCATCACTGGTGAGAAGGGACGCAAGGTTGTCATCTCGGATGAAGGCAAGTTCGATCCCAATTCGATTCCCAAGAAGAAATGGGAAGACTATCAAGCGGAGCTGTGGGATGCGCAGACCTCGCGAGACGATCGGTCAGAAGTTTCTGGGATCTCATACGGCACCAAGTCATATGCTGCTGCCCAATCAGAATATGGTTTCCCGGCTTCTCGTCCAATGTCGCATCTGGAGCTGCCACGCCACTCATCTCGCATGTCAGCAGCTCCTTCTGAAATTATGAGTCGGCACATGGACATGGAAATGGAAGATCTCTCTAACTTGCCGAGCGACGATGCCATTCTTGCGGAGATCCGCGAGATTCTCCGGACGGCAGACTTGATGACTGTCACGAAAAAGAGCATTAAGCAAGAACTTGAGAGACGCTTTGGTGTTAACTTGGAAGCGAAACGACCGTACATCAATTCAGGTATGCATTCTCTCCCATTTTGCTACTTCCGTCGGTTACTAACTTGAATCCGCAGCAACCGAAGCCATTCTATCCGGTGCTCTTTGATTTATTTACCTTCCCGAAACTGTTTAAAGATCTGTCGAATTCTGCATCGCATTTCCTATCGCATCTCACATTCCACGTTTTTTGACACTACCACTCTCATTGCCCTTGTCAATTCTTATTTTTTTTAATCCACATCAAACATTATGAAGAACGGCGTGCATCTAGCTATGCATCAGATCTAAACGAGATATCCATGACGGCCACATCCATACATATTTTATAATATCCCCTTTCCGCTTCCCGTTGAAACTGACTCGGGAAGTCTGCTATTTTGGAAGTTGCGCATCACTTGATCCTGGAGTTGTATTACTATTACTATCCATCGAGCCTGTTTGTTGAGTCTAATTTGTCTATTCTTTGGGGATTAACTAGCGTGTGTGTATTAGCATCTATCTACTTCATTGTTATTATTAGAGCGCGATTTAATATATCTTGCTTGAATATAAATGCTCTAGTTCGAGCTAGAAGTATCGATAGTATTAACAAGGTGTGAATTTGTCTACGAGTCTGAAGTCAACAACAGGAAATGAAATCAATATGTCTATCCGTGTCGCTAACGTCAACGAGTAGTACGACGATGTTCGAGTAACTGAGATCCAGGTGCTGATAGACAAATAGCCTGAGCTACAAGTTCGTGCATCATGAATCTAAAATTGATTAATAAGGGTATGTACTAATTGCTACTATTGCAGCTCTCCCCACTCTCTACTTTTTCAGCAACAACAACTGCTTCTTCTACCTTACACGCAATGGAAAAAGAAAAGGCCCGTCCAAGCCTCGCAAATTTGCCATTGGAAACTCTATGGATCATTATTAATTATTTTGACCACAATCCAAGTCTCTTAGCATTAGCGTGCGTGAGCAAATATTTCTACTCCGCCACGACTCCTTTCCTCTTCCACACGATCAGGTTGTCTATGGGAAGTAGGGGTCCTGGCCAAGGAGTCGCTCAGCAGATACAAAAATGTGCTCGAATACTGCAACGGGATGACGGCTTTGCACATGTGCATCGAATAACTATCGACGGCTCTCCGAAATCAAACGACGAGTTCAACCTGCTAGCTGATCTAATTCAGAAGCTCCCTAAATTAGGGGACCTGGAATATAGCTGCCCTTTACAGTTTCCAGAGTGTCTTTTGAATACGCTCCATGGGACCCAGCCTCAATGCAAACTACACATAAACACATTTCAGTTACGCAGTTTATATGCGCCTGGCACAGACGCCTATGAATATGAATATAAACCAGCGACTTCGCCGTGTCTACACAGTATAGATATTGAGTAGGACGAGATGGGGGGGTATGATTCAAGCAGTGGCAACTCTGCACAGATTTCTCGGAATTACGTGCTCTTAATCTAAGAACATCGAGGGAGCTTGAAGAAGATGCGCTTGAGTTCCTAACATCGCAGTGTGCTTTTCGATCGTTAAGGGAGTTGTCCCTCAACTTAAGGCCAAGGTATGGTGAGAGAAGGCAGAGCAGCGGTTACTATAAAGCTACAGAGCGATTCCTGCTTAGCCTCCCACCATTGACTGATCTTTCCTTAATCGACTGGCATCCAGAAATTAATCTGGATATGGTTTAAAGTTGCTACTGTTTCCCTCTTCTAGGGAGAACGTAACGCACCCGGACCTCGTCTCGATGAGCACTCACTGTCCACTATTAGAAGACTTGATCATTCCAATTCCTCGGTCTAGAGGACATACTACTGAGGTGATGCTCTATCGAGCACTGGGGTCCATCTCCGGGCTCCAGCGTCTAAAGCTATACTTAGACGCTTCGGACGTTACAGCGGGCGCAGAAGACGAGGACGAGAGCGATAGCGATGAAAACGCTGATTACCCGCTTTCTGCTAACAATCCTTCCTGGTCCGAGTTTGACCAACAAATTACCGAGTTCCAACTAGGTACTTATAAATACCTCCGTAACGGCCATATACGAGATGCGTTAATTAATAGCGCACTAGACGAGAATCTTGCCCGAGCAATTTTCCAGGCCATCTCTATTGGAAAGTCTGCTGGCTCTTTGGCCTTGGAAGAACTTTCGCTGGAAGTCACTGGTGCAGGCGCTCTCGGACGTTGCGTTTGGGCGTCAACCTGGAATGGTGTACTGCAATGCCTCGCTCGGAAGTGGGTACTTAGACGAAATATACGCGATAACTGTCGAAACGAACTTATAGTTAAGGAGGTGAAGGGCAATGGTAATTATCATAACGATCCGGAAGAGTTCGCTCATCAGCAACTACGTCCTTACTTGAAGCCGCTTTTTCGATCTATTTGGCCAGAGAAATATGACGGGAGTCCTTGGTCGAGAGATTGGTATAGTTTGCCTCTTGCCCATGTGGACTAGTAATTCTTGGTTTACTTGGATGTGATTCATCCCCCTTGGAGAAAGACACGAAGGCAAAAACAGAGGAGCTTGGGACGATCAATGAAGAAGTATCAGCATTCGAACTAGAAGCAGGAACGACACCTCTGCTTCCTTAGCCTTAGATTCGGTCTTTTCTAGAGTATTAACAAGGGAAATGGATTCGTTAGGAGCTCTAGATTGAAGCTACATAGTGCAATACATACCTTGGGTGCCTAAGATATATGCTTCGCTCCAATGTCGATGAGAACTGGTCGAGATTCCTTGTCAACTTGGTACATTAAACGAATCATTATTAGGAAGGTAAAGTAAGATAATCTTCTGATCTTCAATGATTCCTCTCCCTCTTGACATATAGTAAGAACTCGACATCCAGTGAGGCTCTGACAGTCACCATCTTACCGGTCCTTCTATAAAAATAAGTATCTACAACAACCATACCTAAGGCTAGGTAAATATGTAAAGAGTAAGAAAACCAATCAATACTGCAGCGCCCTGGGAAATCTAAAGAATCAATCGAGAACATAATCTTTTCTTTCAACCACACGTTCTACATCCAACCCTCTTCCTCTCCCTCTGTCTCTTCGTGTCTTCCAGTCTACAACAATAGAATATATCTTCCAAACGGCAAGCAAGTAGAAAAAAGAATATCCGAATATCCATCAATACTCATTCATGTGGTATATAGATCAAGCCAAAACATCCAACAAAGCATAAACCAAAAGTAAATAAAATCAAGTAACAGGGCAAACAAAACAGCAAGCACCACAACACAGCACACCGATCTGAAACTCCGAAAGATGTAATGGGAATTTGAAGACGAAACGGCCAGATTTCATCGACACAGGACGTGTGGCAAACTAAGGCGATGAAGAAACAATTTAAGTTCAAAACGGGTAAAAAACACCATCCATTTCCATCCCACCATACACCGATCATTTTCACCTGGTATCATATTGAATTTGACATGCTCTGGTCCTCGTGACCGATAAATGGGACTGAATAGGCCTTTCCCTGCACATACTGCAAATAACATGAATATCAGAACTAAACATGCCCAAGGAAGAAGTTTGGAGTAGGGGGTATAACATGGTCATATCATATCCCCGAATCCCCCCTCTCCTCTATCTTGAATCCTTCTGGCGTCTCACTCTTCTGCTGAATTTCTGTGGTATCAATAAAACAAAAACCGGAATCAAATAACCGCTGGAAACAAAATTGCCCTGGGGTATACTGCTGCAAATTGATATTTTTGAGGATCAACGCGGTGGCCCGATGGGGGCCGGGTATCCAGAAGTAGAATTTGAAGTGCTAGGACGACCACTATCAAAAGAAGCGCGCGGGTCATGCTTGGGTGTCATGTCGCCCGGCGCGGTACCGAATGGAAACTTTGTATCAAAGCGCGCTGGCCAGCCATTGCTGCTGCTGTGGCTATGGGAACTGCCAAGGACAGGCAGGTCGTCCTCGGGGAGATTCACGCCAGAATCGTTCCACGGGTTGCGGTAGCCACTATCTCTAGACTCCATGGAGACCAGAGATGCTTTCGATGCATTGCTTGACGCGTGTTTGAAAAATGAGCCGGGTGACGGCGAGTGGTTCTTGCGGCCGATGAATGACGAAAACGATGATATGCTTCCTGGCTTCCGGAGCCTTTCGAAGATCGATCCGCGCTCGCTCGTGTCATCCGAGAAATTGGGACGGGTGGGAGAATCCGTCATCAGAGGGGCTGGCGCATGTTGCAACAATTTGGAGTCGAAGAATGGCAAGGACTCTTCAAAGGAGTCGGATTTGGGACGTGGAATAGCTCCTTTGACGGTGGTTGCGTCGAGTCCGTGCGCAACAAGTCGCGAAATAAAGAAATCGATGGCGTCTTTGAGCCCACCGGCATTGTTACGGGTGTATCCGAGTACAATCCGGTCCTCGGTATATGCTGATGGTGAGTTCGAACCCTCCTCCGGAACGACAAGGTCGGCACTGGTGTCAACCGAAGTGTCAACCTCATACTGTTCTTTCAGTTTGGCGCAGACGTCGTCGCGGAACTCTGATGATTTGAAATACTCGCGCAACTCAACAGAGCTCTGCAAAAGGAGTTCATGGCTCTCTGGAACCATTCCCAGAAGAGCGTCGACAGCCTGAGGAACCTGGTACTCAGGTCCAGAGATCGTTATAACATCACTGGCAAGCTCAGTGCTTGGGAATTCAATCTTGCAGTTCCATTTCTTCTCGAGCTCATCGATTTCGGTCATGCGCGCAAGCAGCTCACGGTGGTACAAACGGTTAATGACAACTCGTTCTGAGACATACTCGGCATCCTGTATGCACGTTAGACATAAACAAAATCAACTAGACATGACCAACTTACAACTTTCTCAACCATGTCCATAATCTCCTGCTTCACAAGGTCCAGACTTTGTGCATTGCGCGCAGGCGTCCGGCAGATGACATTATCCACTTTGATATCATCATCCTCCTTGCCCATGCCACCCCGATCCATGGCGTTGGAGAACTTGACGAAGACCGAGTATTTCTTCATGATGCGCTGGATGTGTTGACCACCAATTCCGATAATCCGTTTATGGTATTGATCAGGCACATGGAAAGAGATGGAAGCGGGCATTTCTTGCTCAACCAGATCCAAACCATTCTTAGTGGACTCATATTGATTTCCACACACGTCAATATAGAAATTATATTCATTGAAGCCGTCGAAGATGATTTGCACATTACCTGCATCCTGTTAGTTATGAACAAATATTGTCGAGGTCCAAACGACTTACTTTGTCCCATAATCTTATTGATCTTGCCATTCTTCTTGCCGCTGACGAACTCCTTGTGCTCATTCGCAAGTTCAATCTTCACCCGCATCTGATATTGACTTCGCTTGACGAATGGAATTTGGTTGATGACCATCATCGCTGCTTTCACCGCATCATCGGACCCGTTGATAGAGAAAGTCAAGTTATCGAAGCTGACTTCAGCTCCCGAATTGGAGCAAATGTCGGACAGCATCGTGCGAACATCCGCTGGAGATGGTGCACGGAGCCCACCTTGCGAAGGGTCAGGTAAGGTAATCCACCATGACGCACTGTAGAATTGGCCCGCCTGAGTGGTTGTTAGCCGTTGATAATTAGCGAATACAGAGTATGATTTTACATACCAGAGCCATAATCTCCCTAACAGTGCGTTCGACATGCAAGACCTCCGTTCCTTGAATGCGAACAAGACCCCTTTGGCTTCCAAGCTGTGGGAAAAGAACGTAGGATCCATTCATTTCCATCACCTTCCGCACCTTGTCCAAGCGGTCAAGCAAGATGTTATCAATCTTATTGCAATTGACAATGACATCCTTGACATAGATCTTGACTCCCATGACAAGTTCACGAAGCTTCTGCTTAGCACGGGCGATCTGATCGGGGGTATCTCCGGTAATGTAAACTTCGTCCTCGGCACGGCGATGGGCACCTGGAGGGGTGTAGCCGAAAATACGAGGGAACGGGGGCGGAAAGTAGATAGCAGTACCGGTAGCCGCTTCAATGAGCTTGATATTCTTGCGAGTCCGTCCACAGACCAAAGTGTGCATGGTCAACTCCAGTTTCATGGCATCCACGTGACGTTTGAGCTGCGATATGTTAGCCGACCAGTAAAAGCCACGAGCATTTCGGAACCATACTATTTGATCAATCATGATGAGAACTCTAGTCTTGGCATGCTCAGTACTCTCCATATCTCCATAGATGCAAACCCGAAACCGGTGATCCAAGCCATTATCAGATGCATAACCGTAGGATGACGCAACCGCGCTGTCGGTATCGCGAAACTTTGGGCTCAACAAGAATATATCGGCACCCGTGTACGCGGCGAGGGTATCCAAGTGCTCCAGTACGCTGGGTCGAATACCTTTGGTCGAGCCGTCCATGATGAGGTGCATATCGACGTCGACGGTCGCACATCGCTACAGCAACAGAACATCAGCAATCATGGCACTGACAAAACACTATAGAGGTAGTCAAACTTACCAATAGGATGGGAGTCTCGTTGACGATCCTTGCTCGCACTTTACGAACCATGTCTCCATCACCGGTGATACACACATTGGTCGCTAAGCCCTGTGGTCGCCTCTGTAATGATGGGACGGACTTTGGTTCGGAGGAAGTGACCGACGCCTCAATTCTCCCCCCACTGGTCTCAGTAATCTGACGACATAGTCTCCTTAAGGCTTCGACATTGTTATTGTGAATCGGCAGCTTGTGCACAGGAGTACACTCTGGCGTGCCTTCAGGAAAAGACCAGCGCTGGAGAGCTCCGGGGTTCGCATGGAGTACATCCTCGACATCGGGACCGGCCAAAGTAGAAGAGAATGGCACGTTGAAGGAGAGATTGACAATCGGGTCACGGCCGTCGGGGGAGTCATGGGTGGAGGGCCATGGGGTCGTCGAAGGGATTGGGCGGCAATATCAGCGTGTGGCCTCGACATACCGAAAGTCGGTGTCATTCGTTCCCAGCCATGACGGGCCTGACCCGTGAAATTGGAGATCTTGTGCATGGCCACGGCGAATCGAGGCTCTGACCCCTTGACCGCGTCGAGGGGAAAGAGACGATGGAAAAGACAGGTGGGAAATGGCGGAAAAAGGAACGGCGGGGGATGAGGAGGTCTTTGAAGGTCGAAGAGGTAGCCGTTCTGGAAAGAGCTGAGAAAGGAATGGCCACAGGATTGGTGTAGGTGGAGCGAGAATTGGAATGTCGTGAATCAGGATATCAACCACCCCAGAAAAATGGAAAGAAAAATGGAGGAAGGAGTAGAAAAAGAATAAGAAAAGAAAGAAAAGAAACCCGTCCAAATAGGGACCAGAAGGATCAAGTCTGCGACAGGGTGGAGCGAGAAGAGAGAAAGAGGTGAAAGTATTCTCTCGACCCAGCTTTGGACGGCAGCCAGAACCCAAGGCGGGGAGGATCTAAAAGGTAGGTAGTAAAGAAGTAAGGCAGGAAAGGTTGAAGGCAAATTCCCTGTAGAAGAGAAAAACAAGGAAAAAGAATGAAAAAGATGGGGTAGAAAGGGAAGAGGGAAGAACAGAGAGAGGGAAAGGAAGTGAAGTTGAGCCAACAACAGAACAGGGCTGTGTCGTCAGTTCCTTTCGGCGGGTCTTTCGTTTCTCTTTGCATTAATTCTAGCCCATGTTTGCGTAGCCCTAGTCTGTCTGTCTTCCTGACAGTCTCTATCTATCGCATTCCCAGTTTTTTTCTCCTCCTCTTCCTACTTCTCTCTCCCCACTTGATTTTCTCTCATACTAGACTAGACTAGACTAGACTATCAGTCAACCTCTATCCTTTCTATTTCTGGTGGAATGCAGCATAATACTCCATGCCTCTTCGGGGAATGCTAGACAGCGAGTCTAGCCCAATTCGTCGAGGAATGATTGTCAAATACAGACCAAGACCCTTCAATCAGGCAATTTATTCTATTTAACAGCAGATAATCACTATCCCATGCTATCCTATCCTTGATGTTTTCGTTCTCCTGCAAGAAATTCCCTTTTGGGTTCCCCAAGCGAGCCTGGTCACGTGTGTACCAGGCAGAGACAAAAGTCGAAGCCACAAATGGATTGATTTGCTTATTCCCTCCTCCATCGCTCTAGGAACTCAACTACCAAGCATTGCTTTGCATGGCGGACGGGGTTCCGGTTAACTCGGCTATCCCGGAGAATATATCTACTCTGTCTTTTGTTTTTGACTCGGTAGAATGGCAGATAAATACTTGATTCGAGTTCCGGCCCATAGCCGAGACATACCAACAGATCCCCAGCGAACTGGATGGAACTCCCTCCTTCCGATCGACGACGATCTTCCCCACGGTGGCTAATTTGTATTGTGTCTGTGTGTCTGTTCTCTTTCTTCTACTCGATAAAGCCATGGCTTCCTTGGGTGCTGGATTAATCGCAGGGAACGTCCACGAGGCATTGGGCCATTCTTGCGTCACTGGGTATCATGTCTTCCTATCTCCGCCCGGACCCGAATCAGTGTTGTGCTAGATCAAGTATTCGACCCTCATTGGGTAAAGACCCCTTGCAAAGGGATCGACATATTCATCGTGATATGTAATTCAGGCAGTTCTACTTTAGTTATTACTTTTGATCTCTGTATCAACATCTGTCTAAGTGACCGATATCAATGGACTTATCTCGAGCCAACCCAGAGACATGGATAGCCATACATAACACTCGCCTTTCTAAAACAACCCAATAATGGAGCCATACTCCCCGATCCTTTATTTCTTAATCCAATTACATTACATTACATACTCAACCGTCATTCCCAAGTCAAGTCAAAGTCACAGTGTTGTATTGTATGATCTCCAACTCACGACGATGTCAAAGACGTCATAGGCAAGTGGGTCAAGTTCAACCCAGCCGATATCAACATACGCTACAGCAGAATAGGTAGTCCAGCAGACTATCAGCAGCAGGAACAACCTTCAACTCAGTCCTTTTGCCGACATATTTTTAAAATTCTCCTACCATGTCCCCTTCCGTATAACTTACGCTTAACCTGCGTGTACGGGATCTGCTGTGCAACTCGGGATCGTCTGGATGATCCTAACAACTGATTCAGTTGCATGATATGACATGCTTTCGTAGATACCACTCCAATACTAGCCCTATTAGTTGTCTATTGGTTGTCGAGAATACTACCCCAACTGGTGTTATAGTAACCACGGATCTGGTAGGTTTCGCTGTGTTTATCCTTACTTCCCCGGTCCATGTTCAGGTAGTGTTGAAAGTCAATTATATATTCTGTGATGATGCAGAGGCTGATAATTGGGTCTGAAAATTCCGGTTATCGTCATGAGCCTCTGTTCGAGGGGTTGAATGAGATTGATGGTTTTCCTTATTCAAGAGACATTGATATGATTTCGACATAAATGCTTAACAATGTCTGCATATACGGAGTATATTTCCTCGAAAAGTAACTTGAGAAGCACTGCAGGTAACTGAGCAAGGAATCAGCTGTAGACAAGGCAGAAATGTATTCGGTTGACCGCCATATTCACCGCCTACAAACCAAATACTTGAGCTCGCAGAACCAGTTGAAAAACTTTTCATGAATTCGTACTCTCTTTTATCTCTATCTCTTTTCTAATATGTGTGTTTTATATCGCCAAAATGAAATTCTATCCGCTGTAAATGAACAGACTCAAAATGATGAGCCAATAAGACAAAACCAGCCCCAGCACTGCAATCCCCTTCATACCTATCCCAGAGTCTATGCCGGATCCGGATATCATTTCAGTTCTGGCAACATTTCAATATCATCCCCCCTCCAAGGCAATTTCCATTACTGTTTTTGAAACGGTATGCATAAATTGCACAACTACAAGTCTTGCAAAGGATGAAAAACCCATTTTGTGTTTTGGAATACTTCCATGTCAGACACCGTTTTCTATAAGTAGTGGTATTTCTGATGCGAGACATACAACCATACGATTGGGAAAAGTGGGAGACTGTTAAAGTTGATTATTCAACGACTGTATTGTTCATATACCTATGCATATTTATGGGATATGGACACAAGGATGATGGGAGATAATCAACATGCATCCTCCCATTTCATATTAGAAGTAAACAAACGATCCTGAGTAGACTATTCCTATGTCCTCATGAAAACTGTAGATCCATCACCATCGTAGTATCGCTCCTCCCTCGCAGGCCGTGCATCAACATACACTGGCCGCTCAATGTATTCCCTTGGGCGCCGATCATCATCCATGTAGGTACTCACGGCTCGGCTAGCAGGATGCACAGGTTCCATGTGCTGGACCATTTCCTTGGGTTCTTCGTATCTAGCTGTAGGCGGACGGACGCTGGACATCCGAACTATTCTCTCCCGCGGGACTTCGTCATCAATGTAGGCTGTGCGCCGAGCAGGGTTGTCGGCTACTTGAACGCTGGCACTACGAGGAATTGCCTCTCGATTTTCCAGCGGCATGGGATAAGACGGACGCTCGGTCGGAACTGGTCGAGCATAGTCGGTGACTCTTCGGTATGTCTGTCGAGGAGGTGGCATTTCTTGCATGTATCTTCTTGCACTGTATGGGTCTCCAACAATCGAAGTAGCCCGTACACTATGTTGGCGGGAGGGTGCATTTTCATCATAAATATCGCCCCTTGGTCCCCGAGAATAAGGTGGGATCATTGGTTGCATTCTTGGCGCCGGTAGCACTTCGTAATACTGGCGGCCCTGTTCATCGACTACAATCCGCCGTGGTGGGGGTGCCATGACACGAGGGGAAACATCCTCTTCATAATATGCCTCACGATAGCCTGGGGAGATCGGTTCATCCATTGGAACGTACCGTCTTGAATAGGATACGGGTGCTTCATCGTAGTACCTCGCCTTCTCCTGCGGGGGACGCTCAACGGGGTAAGGAACTTGCACAGGTGGTTGGGTATGGCGGTCAACGTATTCACGAATATATTCGGGTTGTCTAGCATTATGCAAACTTGCGACTCTTCGAAGGTCCTGGTCATCTCGTACCGGGCGTCTGACACTGACGCGGGAGGCTGCACGCGAAACACCGGGGTCGTGGACATCATAAGGATCGAACTCATAAGCAGGTTCTCTCCTCTCTATCACAGGTGTATATCTTGGAGAAGCGATATCGATGTAAACAGGCCGCTCCTCGGGCACTCGAGCTCGGATATTGGGCGGATCATCTGCAAAAGGCGGTGGAGAAACTGGTTCCTGCTTAATATGGGGTTCAGAAGGATCAACAGCTTGCCTTCTCGATGATGTCCGACGAGATGCATCGCGCTCTTCGTGCACTCTTCTACGTTTTCTAGGCATGAGCCGCGAAGCCGTAGCCGGAGCCTCAGGGCTGCTGCGAGCAGTTTCTTGCTCAGCACGGACTCGGTCTTGTCCATGTGCCGGCAGCGACTCCTTCAAGCGCTGAGCTTTAGGAACTTTGGCTGTGGCTAGCGGCGAAACCCTCGAAGGCCGTGGTGCTGCGGGAGATGTTATGTGGTTTCTCACGATCGTCATATCACCTGGGGGTGATAGTGAGCCGCGACCGTAGCGTCTTCGATCAGGAAGTTGATAGCTAGGCTCCGGCTGTCTCGCGCCACTAGTCAAAGCACTCTGATACTCACGACTGTCTGTTCCCATTGGTGGCACGCCTGGAGCCGGCGGTGAATATTCAGGTTCCTCGAAAGCGTCAGTCTGCTGTTGTGATTGGGGAAGTTTGTTGGTCATAAAGTCTTCATAAGCTTTATACGACGGTCTTCGACGATAGGGTAAACGGTGGTCTGCAACGGGGTAAGTATCTTGCATCTCCTGATCCGTTCCACTGTTGTTGAGGGCTTCAAGCCGTTGCAACTCATCTGCATAGCGGTCTACTGGAGCATCAGCAGCAAGATTTTCTGTGTCAGTATGACGCGGAGAAGGCCATTGCCGATTGGTGACTGGCGGAGAATCTGGAGCTCTACTAGAGTAGAGAGAGTTCTCATCGAAGGAGTCACTAGGAGCCTTAGTGGGACCATGTGTATCGCTAGAGGGACTATGCCTGACAAGCTCAAGAGCTTTGCCCAGAACCTCTGTAACATCAAACTCTGGCTTCGCATCTTGTAATGCGACCTTCTGTCTTGACTCCTGTCGTCTTTGATCAACTTGTTCACGCAATGTCCTTTCCAGTCTGCCCCGCTGTAGTTGTAATTCTGCTCGGACTAGCTCCTCTGACTTTGTTAAGAAAATAGGGTCAATTTCTGAAGAGGGTTTTGTAGGTGCACGCGAAAACTGAGAGGTCGCGGTAGGGCCAGATGGCTCCTTCGTGACCGATGATATATTCGCCGGTTGTTTACCCCTTGCAGCTGACTCTGAATGTCTTTCAGACATACTTCCATCTAGCCCATGTTTTGATACTTGTTCTTTCGCGGGTAGGGGACCTTGAGGATCTCGGGGGGCTGGTTTGCGCACAAACTGCTGAGCAACTTTCAAGCGGGGATGATTTCCAGAAAATATTTCGTCGCGTAGTTTCAGGATTTTCTCATATTCCTTCACTTCGTCGTCTACTGACAGGCCAGTAGATAAGCTACTGGCTGGAAGTTGAGCAGCGGCTCCGGGAGCTGCCATGGTCAGAAGCTCTGATAGAAAAAATATCCTGTCACAAAACAATGCTAAGGTGAGTGTAAGTCAGTTTCCCAGTCCAAGTTGTTAAGGTATACAGCCTCCACATATAAAAGTCATCGACTCAGAGTCAATGACAGGTGATGGAGCAGAAGAATTGAACAGGAAAAGAGGGAGAGGAAGCTTTGACAGCAACAGGAAGTCACGCATTCTCGCTTCGGAGGGAAATATCCACTGAAGGCGGTGAGCAGGAATGACGCGCGCCTTCTCCGGCGGTTAATTAATCCTCCAACGCCGATAGGAAGAACCTGGGGTTGGTTATGATTCATATTTCCTGTGCTTAGGCTTTTTTGGTTCCTGTTTCTCTCATGTATCGTTCATTTTGCCTTTTCTCTCGCTCCTTGCCTTGCTTTAGGTCTTCCTTTCATATCCCTTACTTTTCTTATTTCAGTACTACCTATAACCAGGGGAGGACAATGGCTACTTCAACCTGTGTAGCTAATAACTCGATTGACTCACGGCCGGTGGTGTTTTTTGATATCGATAATTGCGTATGTTGCATGCGACAACTGTTCTTTCATGAAAAATAAAATTTACTTTCGAGTACTCGTACTAACTATATCTTTCTATTTAGCTTTACTCAAAGGGTTAGGATACCCCCATTAAGGGAAAGTGAACGTAAACACTTACGGACTACACAGCATGCAACATACATCAAGAAATGCAAAAGTTAATAAGTATGCGATAACTTTCTCCTGCATTAGGGTACTCCGTTACTAATAAACATATACTAGACCAGTTCTTCGTCAAACACCTCTCTCTCAGCGTCCATGATGCCACAATGCTTCACCAAAAATACTATAAAGAGTATGGGCTTGCCATCGAAGGTCTCACACGCCACCATAAAATCGATCCGCTCGAATTTAACCGCGAAGTCGACGACGCCCTACCGCTAGACAATATCTTGAAACCAGACCCGAAGCTGCGCAGCTTACTTCTAGATATCGACAGATCGAAAGTAAAGCCATGGCTTCTTACAAACGCATACGTCAACCATGCGAAACGGGTGGTGAGGCTTTTGCAAATAGACGACCTCTTCGAGGGTGTGACATTCTGCGATTATAGCCAGCTACCACTTGTTTGTAAACCGAGTCAGGATATGTATGAGAAGGCGGAAATAGAGGCTGGGGCGCCGAGTTCGGAACAGTGCTATTTTGTTGGTATGTGATTGAGTCTCGCTGCCATCTGAGTTTCTTTTGCTAGTGAGCTGACAGCGTTGCTATAGACGACTCTCACTTAAATTGCAAGCATGCTGAGGCTCGTGGTTGGACTACGGTCCATCTTGTTGAGCCTGGGCTGCCTGTGCCGCGTATCCCGGCGTGCCGCTACATGGTGCACAGCCTCGAGGATTTACGAGTATATTTCCCTCATTTGTTTAAGAGCACCGTTGAAACGAATGGTGTATAGATTGGTCTGTATAGAAATGACCTTATTTGCACAGCGTGTTATGCTCATAGATATCACGAAGGCTTATGATCGGCATTGGAACTACAGCGGAACACATTAGAGCTACACTTCTTTTTGGATTGGATCACCAGTATTACTATTAGTCAATATACCTAATGCTAGACGAGAGCACGGGCTAGCTATAAATATGCAGTATTGCAACAAAAAAAATGCTTAACGCATATGCAGCATATAAAAAATGGAACGGCCGCTTTAGGCCAGATAGAAGTAACCAATGGCGGCAAAAGCAATGTAGAAAATTACCATATAAAGATATACCAGATTATGATCAGCAGACGATTTCTGTGCGCTCTCAGGTCTTTCATGTCCACTGTTGAAATTGCTTGACTTCTTTTGACTCTTGAAGCCACACAAACCAGAGCCGTTCAGTTGTGAGATGGGAAAGAAGACCTTGGGCTCCCCAGCACCCATTTCAACAGTAATATTGCCTACCTCATTGGAAGTGAGTCTGGTGCAGCCCAGTATTTCCATCACATCCATGCCGGGAGCGAAGCCGCCCTGCAACGCAAGCTGATACTTGCCACCCTTTGATCCTTGATTGGAGAATACAGACACAATCTGTACGCCCTCGGGCCCTTTTCTAGTGGCATATGTCGATCCATCGATGTAGAGTTCTTGGCTATGGCTCGAGGCGTAGTGATTATCGATTCTGAGAGCGTGGTTTCGAAGCCTGTTCAACGTTGCTGTCAATGTGTATAAAGACCCTTCTGTATTGTACCCGGTGGTCCAGAGCGGCGCGCGATTATATGGCGAATAATTGCCAGACATATGCTGTTCCTGGCCTTGTAAAACTGATATCTTCTTAGCATTGTACAGAGTCATTGACGGAGGTGAGATACCGATTGGGATTCCATCCGAGAGAATATTAAACGCCATTGCGTTTTTGGCGAGCTGCTACTGTGTTAGAAAGTACGGATATTTAATCTAATATTGAGACTTACTGTTATGTCGTCAATTAAAGAAGCGAAGCGCGGGAGATCCTGATTTTCAACAAAAGTCCCAAGTCGTGTGAAATCTTTACAGTCCTGTTGTACTGTTCGGACCTTATCAGCAAGGCCTGGCATGTCGCCTGCAGTGAATGCCTGGATTATTGGAAAATATATAGGAAAATTCAAGAGACCAGTGACAAGGTCCTCATATCTATACACGAGCCGCGTGTCGCCAGAGTATACCTCGCCCATGGTGAAAACACCAGAGGCTTCTGTGAATTTGGCCAGGTACGCATCGTCAACATGCTTGGTAGCATCAATTCGGAGACCATCGATAGAATAATTACCGACAAGTCCACTGACCCATTCCTGTATCATCGAAACGACTGTATCATCCTCCGTCTTCAAGTCCGGAAGCGCAACCGGATCGACACCAAACCAACAGTTCTGATACACTTTTGGATCGGCCCAGTTGGTGATATTGCAGTAAGAATGATAATATTTTTCTTCATTGAAAGGAATAAGCCTTGACCAGTCGATAGTCGGTGTATGATGATCCGCCATGGTGCCGTGGATAGCTTGTGCCATGTCATTGATCACAACGTCAACCATGAGATACATATCACGTTTATGAAGTTCACTTGCCAGTCCCTGCAGGTCTTCGGCTTTTCCAAAGTGCTCATTCAGCGAATACATATTATTTGGCCAGTAACCATGGTAGGCTTCGCCATACTTCGTATTATTGGGGATGTTCTCAACAACTGGTGAGATTAAGATGGCAGTGAAGCCGAGGTCCTGGATGTAATCGAGATGGTCAATCAAGCCAGTCCACGAACCGCCGCAGTATTTGTATAGATCACACGAAGAGTCAGGAGACCCTCGAGGCTTCGCAAAACGATCCATTATGATTTGCTACATGGTAGGGTTAATCAAGTTGGCGCGAATATATATTGACATCATTCTGAGCCTTGAATAAGGAGATACGACGAACATAGATGGACCTCTCAGACCATTGCTGCGGAGAAGGGCCGATTGCACCAGCCATGCTGCAGCAGCCAAGCCAGATGAGACATATGATCCTATTTCGAGCAGGATCCTAGCGTATGTGGAGCGAAGTTGGTTACACCAAGAGAGATTTCTATGGTTGTCTACCGCTCGTGATGGATATGCAAAGCCAATGCTTTGAAAAATTCGCACTAGTAGTTGCAGAGAGAAGATTGCGAAGAAGCAAAACAATGCTGCTGGGGCAGGCACCTCCTATTATGTACCCCTACATGGACCTTCAAAGTCCATTTGGTCAATGCAGACACCTTCTATCACGCTATAGGCGGATACTTGCGTCTTTCGCGCTCATTTTGAAATGGAACACGATGCTAGGACTGGTGGGAATGTTGGGGGACTTGTCGGAGAGGACAAAGTTCTGTAGATTCTGGGCTAGTTTGAAATCAGATGTTCAGAGGGCATATGAAAGACACAAATTACTAGATAGAAGAAAATAAATGCATAGTACAAATGGGATTGAGAATATGGAGGTTAAAATCAAGTCGACTGAAGAAGATCCAAGGTCTAGTAGAAGCAGAGTTGTAGGAGGGAAAGAGAGCCTTAAGTGCCTGAAGTGCCAAGACGGCTGTTACACGCGTTTCAGTACCTGAGCACTTTCCCCCATAAACAACAACATCATCATCCCCGTTTCTCCCCACTACCTCCCCCATCCTCTTACGACAACGCAATTGAGGTTGTCCTTGATGTTTCACTATGGCTGATTTATCTCCCGGCCAAGTGATCACTTTGACAGATGGTCGCCAAGCTACAGTTCGATTTGTTGGCAATACACATTTCGCTGCAGGAGATTGGATTGGCATTGAGTTAGATGATGCGACAGGGAAAAACGATGGAGCTGTTCAGGGAGAGCGGTATTTTGATTGCGAACCGGGCTATGGCATGTTTGTCCGCCCGCCTGCTATCGCGGCCATTGTCGACCAGCCTGCGGTAGAACCGAAGCCAGCTTTGAAGGTTCCGGGAAATACACCCAGCAGAGGACGCGCGCAGACTGGAATCCCCGCGGGAAGTACTGGCTTGAAGAAACCGGGCACCTTACCATCTTCAAGTATGAAAAGACAAAGCGCCAGTGCTGCCAGTCCATCTCCCGCTCCAAAAGTCGGAGCTCAACGGACATCATTAAGGGTACGTTTTCGGCAATTGGAGGTCTATTATTTCGTTATTTGCTGATTAGAATTTGTTGGAAAGTCCCCTACGAAGTCACCGACGAAACAGCTTTCAGCAACCCCCTCAACTCGTTCATCCGCGAGCGGCGCCTCACGACCGCCAACAATGGCAGCTAAACCCCGACCATCAGTAGGTGCTAAGACTTCGATGGGTCCTCCGCAACCTCCACCTGCCGGACCGCGCACCTCACGTCCATCTCTGTCCGCGACGACAAACAAGGTGACAAGACCAGGAGTCCAGAGTACGGCACCGACACCCACAGGTCTATCTAAGCGGCCGTCCTTACAAAGTACGGCCCGGAAATTATCCCCTGGGGGTACTGAGGGAACTACAAGTGGGCAATCAGATAACCAAGAGGAGGGTGATTCGCAATATATTGAAGGAGAGGCTCAGGAGCCCGGAGAGACGGTGGCCAAGGGAACAGCACCAGGAACCGCACGGTCGCCCACTACTCGACCTAGCCTCTCCCCATCTTCGTCGCAGCGGCAGGTTTCGAGTAGTGCGCTTACGAGGGAACTTGATGAACTCCGAACAAAACTGAGGGTAATGGAAAAAAAGCGAGCCGAGGACCGCGAGAAACTGAAGACCCTGGAACAACTCCAATCCGAACGAGATAAATTCGAGGGGGTGATTCAGAAATTGCAGACAAAATATCAGCCGCAGCAACAGGAAATTAGTGAGCTACGTAAACAGTTGAAAGAATCGGCCGCAAAAGTCGATGAAGTTGAGCGTCTTCAGGCCGAACATGAGTCGCTCATGGAGATGGCTGCACTTGACCGAGAGATGGCGGAAGAGACTGCCGATGCGTTTAAACATGAATGCGAAGCATTGAGGGCGAAGGTCGAAGAGCTCCAGTTGGAACTTGATGTCTTACGAGATGAAAATGAGGAGCTCGGACAGGTCATGAGTCCCGAAGAAAAGTCCAGCCAGGGCTGGCTGCAGATGGAGAAAACGAATGAACGTCTTCGGGAGGCCCTGATTCGCTTGCGTGATATGACCCAGCAGCAGGAAACCGAACTTAAGGACCAAATCAAAGAACTTGAGCAAGACTTGGAGGACTATGCGGAAGTGAAATCGCAGTACGAGTCCACGAAACAGAAGCTGCTTGTGGCTGAAACCAATTGTGACGATCTCAAGCAGCAGTTGGAGACTGCGCTTGGTGCGGAAGAAATGATCGAAGAACTTGCGGATAAGAATATGCGCTATCAAGAGCAGATAAATGAGCTCAACGCTGCCATTGAAGACTTGGAAGCCCTGAAAGAAGTTAGCGATGAGCTCGAATATAACCACATCGAAACAGAGAAGCAACTCCAGGAAGAAATCGACTATCGGGAGGGTCTATTCAATGAGCAGTGTCGGAAGATCTCTCAGCAAGATGAAGTCATCGATGATTTGGAGTACACCATGGCTCGTTTTCGGGAGCTGGTGTCTACCCTACAAGGAGATTTGGAGGATATGCGGGCCACGCAGCAGATTTCTGAAGCTGAAGCCACTGATCTGACCACTCGCTCTCGAGCAATGATGGATTTGAACATGAAGCTCCAGGCTTCAGTGAAAAAATCTCAGACGAAAACAATTGACGTCGAACTAGGTCGGATGGATTCTGAAGAGGCTATCCAACATTTGTCAATTTTGAAACTGTATCTCCCAGACTATTTTGATGGAGAGAAAAACTCCATCCTTGCGCTTCTCCGGTTCAAGCGCGTCAGCTTCAAAGCATCGTTAATGGGCAGCGCTATTCGAGAGCGGATCTCTGACCAATCATCCGTGTCAATCATACCGGAGGAGTTCTTCACCGCTCATGAAGTAGTTGAAAAGCTTTTATGGATAGCTTCCCTCTGCGACCGATTCGTGAATTACGTTAGTTATTGCTCGGAGGAGGATTTCTGCAATGTTAAAGGGGCTCTGTTTGAACTCGAACCGGTCGAGCGTGCCCTGAACTTCTGGATAGAATGCTTAAAGAAAAACGACATGAGCATGAAGAAGTGTGCGGTCGAGTTACAAAGATCTATTGCTTTGCTATCGCATCTTGCCGAAACCATTCTTCCAACTTCTCCAGAAACTTTCGCAGATGAATTGTGTATGCGCACTCACTTGTCCCAGTCATATCTTGAGCAAGCTGCCTCATCTATATCAAAGCTAAAATCATTGGCACAAACAAAAATCCCCGTTCCAGAAGACGGAAATGAAGAAGCCAATTTCCTCTTCAACAAAATGGATGCATTTGTGTCTCAAAGCCGTGGGTTGAAAGTTGCTATGGGAAAAATACATCGCTCGGTAGACGATTTGCGAACCGGATCACTTGCCCTTCCAACTGATGTAGCTGAGCCTTTTAACAAGGCTGAAGAATCAACAAAGGCCCTTTCTCAGTTAACTCAGCAACTTGGCGAGAATGTTCTATTGCTAATCAATGAAGAAGGACGCACTGAGCCAATCACACTGGAAGAAGTGTTGAAAAACATGTCCCAGACATCTGTAACTTTCGCCTCAGCTATGGAACCAGCGGCCGAGAATGACGACGCCATGTCATCGCTTGCCAATCGGCTGCGTGGAATAAGTAGCTATTTGGAGGAGCTTGATTCGATATCATCTGATCTTTCCATAACAGCTGAATTCGAGAGACGCCCTCATCCCTGGATTGCAAGGGCTGAGGAGCTCAAGTCAAATAAGACTACTTCCCCAGACGCTGATGAGGAGATACGCCGGCTGAAAAACGAGATCCAAGAAGCATCGACAGCGTTAGGGGTCAAAGATAAGACGATCGAGGAGCAGGCAATTAAGGTCGAATTGGTTGAGTCTAGGATGCGTGAGGCGACCAAAAAGGCTTCCATGGTGAAGGAGCTCGAATCAAAAATCGAGGAAATCCAGGCAAAGGAGTCGGAGTTGCTGGCAATTGTGGAAAGTCAGCGGAAAGAGCTGCAAGATATGGAATCCGAACGTGATGGGTACAAGTCTCAACTTGAGAGAGTTAAACGGGTTTCTGGGACAGCAGGTGTCACTACAGAAGGTGTCGTCATCGACGGTGGAGCCTCTATGGCCACCATGCGTGAGAACGAAGCTCTCCGTGCCGAAGTCGAGAGCCTCCAGGCAGCTGTCCGATTCCTGCGGGAAGAGAATCGCCGTGCTAATATGCTTGATCCTTACTCTATTCAAAGATCTGCGGATATGCACTCCTGGCTCGATGTCCCACTTACGCAGACCAATTCTACAAAGGAACAAGAGAAGATACAACAGACCGCGGCGGAAAGCCGAGACGTCTTCGCCCATCTTCTCAAATTGACCAAAGAATCCAATGTCTGCAACCTGAAACCCCTTGTTTCCCAAGAGAATAACAGTCGCATTTCCTGGCGCCCATCGAAAACCAAGCTCCGCTACCAAGTCCTTCAGCAAAGAGAAAACTACGAGCGTTGGACCGAGTGGAGAACTGATATCGTCAACCATGAAAGAGAACAAGACAGACTCGCGGCCGCAAAGAAGGAGAGGACTCTTCGCGAGCAGTTCCAGAAAAACGCTCATAAACACTCAGCAGAGTTCCCTCAAGGTCTTGGACATGGCATGATGGGCCGAGCTTGGCAGATTCTAGGGATGCAGCAAGGTAACCGCAAGGGTGGTCACAAAGGGAGAACAGACAGTGTTGAGATTGTGTCAGGTTGAGTGAGGGTCTTTCACATCCAGTCCGGAGAGACTTGAACTTATAACTGACATTTTAGGGCAACCTTTATGTGTTGGCCAGTGATTTATTTGCATTCTTCTTTGTTGTACAGACCTATTTTGGTGATTTTAAAGCTAAATAGATACATTAGATACCCTTTTCATCTAAATTAATATGGCCACTTTTCTATAATGTTACATAGGTATATAGAAATAGACATTCTAAAACGAACACTCTACAAATCCTTTGTAACTCCCTGATATTGACTAGAGAAGCACTGGTTATTAGGTGTTTAGTAAATCCTATCTACAAACAGGATAGAGGGCAAGAAACAACTAATTAAGAAAAGAGAAGGAGAGGGTATCCGAAACACGCATAGATAGACCAAGCATCCATAAACCCCGTAGCCAAGCTACCTAGACTCCCAACGGCCAACAAAGGAGAGGCTCCAACTACCCTGGAAGGCCCTCCTGCGCCATCTGATACGAAAGAAACAAGAGAACCTAGGGTAGGAAGGAGAAGAACAAGAATGGAGTAAACCAGTCAACCACAGCCACCCAGCGCAAATTCGTCAATCCATACCTAGGTAGTTATTACTACATTAGAAAGCCAACCCAATAGCCGACTCCCGATACTTCGCGTAATAATTATATCCGTACTTCTCGTAATCCTCCAGCTGCTGTTGCTGGTTCTGCTGCTGGCCTTCGTATATAGTAGAGTAAGGACGGTCGTCATACGCAGTCGGGAAAATATATTTGGAGGTAGCTGGTCGGGACATGGCTAATTCGAACTCCTTGACCATCCGATTGTCTTGTAACGATGGTCTCGCTGTCGATGTAGTCGTTGCGTCGCTGGAAAGGGAAGGAGTAGTCTTGAGTCCGGCTGTCCAGTTGCTAAAGTTTGAGGTGACCGTTGAGCCGCTTAAGGTTCGAGATCGGGTCCGATTAACGAGTGTGTCTCTGTCGGACTTTGATGGGGTTGAACTTTGGGAGGTTGTCTTGTTCGTTGTGATGAGCCATTTGGTTATGCGGCCTGAACGAGAGGATTTCGATGATGGTGTGCGAATGTGTTCTGGTGTTTTCGGTGGATGTTGAGAATTGGTGGA
>MVGC01000228.1:0-36077 GCA_003589665.1 Aspergillus sclerotialis | reverse complement strand
CGCAGGTAGGACGAGAGGGAGGATAAGGAGGAGCATTTTGGTGGTTTGTTTGTTGGTTTGCTTGTATGATGAGTTGGTCTTAGGGCTTAGAGTTGTGGCAAGAACTGGTTAAACCTGAGAATGACTAGCGTTGGAGGAAGACTCGATAGGGAATCATCTAAAGAGTGTTTTAATGATAGTAAAGTGAACTCGATACCATAGGCATTCTGGGTCTTTCAATGTCTTTATATATCCAAAGGAATACCCTCGATGGTATTGGATTGGCAGCCTCAATGCCACTAATATAAGATTGACAAATCCCAGGAAATGTCTTAAACAGTGTGTAGCTTCCCGGCCACTTCTGTGTAACCGATCTTCCAGTCCATCCTGGACATTGGCAGGGGAACACGTAGGAGGCATAATGTTATCACGGCCGATGGCCACCTCATCGGGCCTACCGAAGTGTCATCAATAAGCAGGCCGGCAGCTTAGTAGATGCGACAACGTGCTTCGGTATCGCCAGTAAGCTCACTATATGCTTAATCACAACTACGAGCGCAGAATTTAAACGGATATGGACTGGAATAGATTGACCCAGCGAGTCCTATTCCTATTCGTGCACCTATCAAAAGGACTAAACCATGCTAACCAACCTCTTAAACAAAGAGGTTGCCACTCAAAGAAAAGAAAGAAACAGCTCAGCCCGCAGTCTCAAATTAAGCACCAAAATTAGCCACCATCGACTAGTTACACCGCATAAAATGTAAGTCAATTTCTCCTCCTCAAAAACCCTCTCTGCAACGTTTTCGAGCTCGCAATGCTTCGCCAATGCTACTGTCGCTTTCGTCTGGCAAACTGCAAAATTCTTGAATAATAGACATGATCATATCTGCTATTTTCTTGCTTACCGGAGGTGGAAATGCCGTGACCACCTCTTCGTATTGTCTCTTATTCGACCCAAAGAAGATGAAGCTATCCGGGAAGCCTTGAATCCGCGCAACCTCCCGTACAGTAAGCATGTCACCGCGCTCTATAGTGAGTTGTTAGCAATATGCATGATTTCCATGGTTTTTAAGACATTTATAAGACATACCAGGGTGCTGAGTCCTATATGGACAGTGTCTAATAGTAACCACAGACTCCCAATTGAGCGGTCTAGGTAAGGCCGTTTTTCCAGTCTTATGGTTGTAGACGTTTATTCCTGCGTTCGGATGTCTACAGACAAGGTGGTCTGTTTCGTGTCCAATTCGAGGACTTCAGAATGCTAAATCATGAATACAGTCTTTGACGGTTACTGTCGCGTCCCTCTCAATGTACTTGTCGAATAGCTCATTCCAATGAGCTTCGGAATATACGGACGATACCAGAAGAATAACTCCTGTTCCGTCCTGGGGTATTCCATGCTGCGAAAAGGGAACATTCTTTAAATGGATGCAGTATCGTTGCCGCAAGAGGTTGTATATACCATTAAAAAGGTGCTGGTTTGCCTCTTTGTAGAACACCCACGAGGGAAAGGTGAGCACTAAGAAGTCTAGTTTCTTGGGTTGCATGTCGACGATGTTCTGTATGATCTAGTATCTTAAGATCTTCTCTCATTTGTGCGTTCCTCATGGTAATGACTTTGTTTGGAATTGAAAGTATGCCAATAGTCGGCACATCGCTTATCCCGGACGGATTGATACTCAACCCGGAGGACTTGAAGTCAGATAAGACTTCTTGAAGCTGTCCATCGTAGGTTTCAGCCGCTGGATAAGTTGCCTTTACTGCTGTCAGTGTCATTGCTCAAAGATTCCTATCGCTATCCTCACTTTCCAAGTCAAATGTGACTCGGGACTAAATCCAACTCCGGCATGGATGACACACCCCGACTGACGGAAGCCTTCCGCCAGGCCAACAACACCAGGTGAAAAGTCGAGTATTACTGGATGGGGCTGGTAAATATACCTCGGTTTCGCCCAATGCTGCGAAAGTGGCAGCAAATGAGATGCCACTGGTGTAAGGCATGCGGAGTCTTCAGATCCGCATCTGACAGCAAAGCGACAGAATAAGCCTTGTACAAAAAGTTCTAGTGCATATTAGCATATATATCTATGGATTTAGTAACCAACCGCTTGGAACATCAATCGTGTATACGAGTCTCTCACTAGGACCTAGCAAGTCCATCTCAACGTGCTTCACATTGATTATATCTTTGATAGGTATGATTGTCGCATCATTCTTCTCGCCCATGAACCTGAAGTCGTGGAAATGAAGCAATACCTCTTTGTCATATATATGGGCATTGTTTTCCATCACATGTTCTAAGCCAAATATGGTGCTTTCGTGAAGGAACGAAAACTGCGTAGCCACAAGAGAGCCCTCGTCTCCCTCTATATTGGGCACTGGTGGGAAATTACCATGCAGGTGAAGCATATAGCACGAATGCTCATTCGCTTCGACCGGGTGCTTCATCGTCACAATGACAAATTCATCTGTCTCGAATCTCCATTTCAGTTGGCGACTCTCGAATGTCGCGAATGGACGAATGTTGGTGTCCTATTCCTGTAAGCTCTTAATCACGAGGAACGTTCCAAGCAAATTGACTCACGTGGATAGGTCTATAGCGAGGCGTGCACTTGCTCTATATTAAACGAAACTTTTCCCTCTGCCACTCTTCCCAGAGCGTTTCCACGGCTTCAAGAGCCGATACATCTCCTTGTTAGATGCCATTAGTGTCATTCTGGCTACTGGATTCGACATCAACAAGCTTCTTATCTAGTTCCATGAATTTGCTGTGTTCCGATGGCTGAATCCGCTCATGTGGAATTCCATAAAACGTACGCTCGCCATTTTCTGCTACCATGGGAAAGTATTTCCTAGAAGGGTCTAGATTGCCAAAAGTGACGGTTTTCATTTCCTGTGATACTAGCTTTTGAGCACAGCCGCAGGGTGCTAGGGCAGTCTCTTGGATACCTTTTCGGCTGTCAGAACATGTATAAAAATTGAGAGTATGATTTTAGCTTACCACTCTCATGAAGTAGGTCGAGTGCCTTATTCCAACACTTTTCCTCGTGAAGCGTGACATGGTATTGGATGTTCTTCCCGCACACCGTTGAGAATAAGTGAGTTGCTCCGTCTTTCCAGGTAATCACTATCTCCTTCGCGTTGAAGCCTTGTTCCGCAGTAATCTCCCGTGGCATTTGGCGGAGCTTTTCCACAAATCTTCTCCGCCAGCCGCGAACGAGGTGACCAAAATCCAATTTATCTAACACAAGTTCAAGAAGAGACTCTGCAATATAATCACAAATGAAGGAATTGCTGCCCAGGTTGTCAGGGTCCATAGTATTGGTAACTGCACATGGTTCGTGCTTATGGATGGTGTCAAAGCATAACCATTTGCCACTGATCTCGAGCACATTTTGCTCAGAGTTATACTGTACGCCAATTTCAATATCTTTGGTGTTCACGAAGACAGTTGTAATTTCTTTGGTATCTTCACTCAGCATTAGACCAGCTCTGAGAACTCTCTGAATGGTTTTGGAGAATGTCGTCTCTGATAAAGTTCTCTCTGGGTCTCCAGGGTGACAATTACGTTCCTCATTGGCAGTTCTAATCAAAGAATGACGTCTGAGTAGATTCCAAAGAACGGTAGGAATTGGTGTTGGATATTTTCCTAAATGCTCTTTTATGACCTCAGCATCCTGATGTGAAGTCAGCGCTTAGTGCCTCGAAAATAAAAAGTAATCCCTCACATTGCTGCCCTGTTCATTACAATAATAGAACTCCTCTTGTCCAGCATCTGAAAGTAACTGATTCCATATCAATTCTGCAGTGGAGAATTCCAAGAGTTCATCTGCTTCTTTGGTGTCAGAACCAGTGCTGTTCGACCGTAGGAGATCGATATATCTTGGGAGGGCAACCTCTGGATTCTGCTGAATTGCTGTTTCCCACATCACGGACAAGAAAACAGTTTCCTGACCCTTTTGACGAAAATTATACCCATATTGGAAAGTTTCACCTTTCAAGGTATTCTGTGACAGAACGCCATTGTGGTAGATCTTGTTCGCATATTTTGAATCCAAGATTATATCCCCATATCCAGTTTCAATGAGCTCTGAAGGACTCCGAAAATGACGAATACTAATCGCAACACCTAACCAGCTGATAAATTGGTTTTTCGGCACCCTTGAGCCACAAAGGCCAAAAACCGGTCCAATCCTTATGATGACATCCTTCCCTATGCGAGACATATAGGTAGTGAGATGCTTGGTTGGTATCCCGATTCGTGGCGGCTCCTTTCGTGAGGTCGTCATGCTACAAGTCAGGCGTTCTACCCCATGCATTTCGAAGTTGAAAATATAGCCACTGGATTCCATATGAACTTTATACCCTTTGTGCAGCATCACCATGACCGCATGTCGAAAGCTCATGGTGTTGTCTCCAACAAGCCTGGGGCCTTTGTAATCTTGTGATAATAATGCAATTTTAAAGGCCCATGGATGTAACTGAGCGTTTGCGTTGACTATCTCGACAGTCTCTCGGTTCTTGTCAAATTGGAAAATGTACTCTTTGGAGAGAAGACGGTGACAAGAACACTACCCGGAGTTTCTTTGTATGTTGGGTTGAATTCCTTGTCGCTTATCTTGAAAGTGTCCATTATGGTGGTCTTCCTGAAAGGTATAAATAGGATGAAATTTACTTTGGTGGTGGAACTTACCAGCTCTTGTAGAATGTTGAAAAGGCATGCCTCGTATTGTCACCCTGAATATATTCCCTTAAGTCAGTCCCCCAAATTGGAAGTTGGCGGGTACTCTTCTTGACACGGATTTGGCTGAAGACATTCTGAGTTTGTGGATCGTCACTGGCGAAATCCCCAGGATTGGCTAAAGTCTCCATTGTGAGGTAGAAGTGAAATGAAACTGAATGTCTTTTTTAATAGATGATAAAATAAAGCTCATCACTATTGTCTTTCCTATAAGGCAAAAGTGAATAGAACTTTAGAAGGATATGTCCCAATCTGACTGGAAACTGGAGGTTGGTGAGCCACTGTGAAGAAAGCAAGGTAGGAGGGAGTATATGTTATGAGAGTAGGTTAGATATATTATCAGAGATTGATAGTAAAGGATAAGAATAAAGGACAGAAATTAGTCGATATCGAGGAAGATTACTAGCAGATCCTATATTCTGTAGATGGGATCAGTCGAACATGGAGATGCTAGTATCCACTTGAAGGTTGAGAATGAGTATAGTAGACTAGGGTAACATCGCCATTCCACGACTGAGATCAACCAATTCTAGATCAGTATATATTATAGTATCCAATGGCAAGGGATTCCTCCGTCAACTTGTGACTCCTATAATAGCATTCAAGCCAACTGAACTATATAGCAGATTGTGTAGCTTCGCTCAGTCATAATGAGATTGATACTAGTCTCCAAAACATCGACGTAGTGGGCCAACACTATGCTGAGCTGCAGGGTATATATGAACCTATATAAAGGCACCTTGCCATGGCTAGTATAATTACAGCTTTTAAAGTACAGAAAATTTAGGCAGGTCACAGAACTGGATAATTATAAGACAGACAACAAATGTAAGCTACGCTGTTGTGTTTCTTGGTCTAATCTAAAGCTTACCCGACCAACTCACGAAGCTAGTGAATTTTCCTCCAGGTCCATTCGGGGAGGATAAGGCTGACTAGGAAGGCCCCAAGGATGTCCATCTCCCTCCGCACCTGAGTGATAATGTAACGAATCCATGTGTTCCCTCGTCTCCACTCGAAATGCGCATCATGTCTCATATATCGATCCATGACTCGTTTGGGATCGGTTTTGGCCCCTAATCAGTTACCATAGAACTGTCGTAATTTATTAACACGATGGGGCGACAACCGATCAGGCAGACACAAAACTCGCTACTCTCATGAAGAATAATGGGCATTCCACATCACCACGGCCAGATCTATGGGAGACACGATTAAACAAGAGACTTGCTCATGGGGACAGCGATTATTGTCGTAACTGGATTGCGGACGCAGAAGCTATATATGCTGCCAGTGACTATGAGTTCTGCAATAACCACAAGTCAGGACCAATTCGATGGCTAGCGTGAGTTCAGTGGAGAGATCATATCAAGTGTCGCCCTGGTTATATACCCATATCGCATGTCCGTCCCTTTTTCCGGAAGAGATAAATCATGTCCTTCCTGTTGGCGAAACTCTACACATGACATATTCTAGTCTGTTTTAGCAGAAACACAACAAAGTTCGATCCCGTCCTTGCTATCAGCGACCGTGTAGACTCCGCTCTTTGCGGCACTATATCAAACGGGCGACGGCAGCAAGGGGTCCAAGAGGACTGTACCAAAAAGCAAGGTGAATAAATGCGACAGAAAAGGCAATCCGTCCGGGGATAAAGTGCTAGTTGTAGAGCGCTTTATGTCGGCTGAGGTTGTAGACAGCGCTGATTTGAAAAATTAATTACCTCAGCCTGTGGAAATCGAGGCGAAACGAGCTTGACTTAAACAAGCTTCGCAGATGAACCCATCAAAGGCATCAATATCAATGTTTCAAATAAATAATAATGCTGGAGTCGCATGATCCACCGTTTGTACCAGTCGGCTTGTATAGGCGGTAATAGTTCCTGAGACCTCACCGCTTGCGCTGGGGCAGGTAATCTCCAGGAAATGAAATGAGGACCCATCGGGTTTGATTAGCGGGTTTGATTAACGTTTCAGGTACATTCTCGGCGAACGGAGGTGGGGAGCAATAATGCATTATAGCGCCACTAGTGAAGAATCTCTACCATTCATAGGTATTTTTCCATGTCACAGCCTCTTCCTGGAGGAAAAACAGGAAGCCAATTTAGTCTCGGCGGGTAAAGTTTAAGATGAAGGAATAAGGATCTTTCCACAAGTGTCGGAAGGAGAAAAAGGAGGAAAAAGGAGGAAAGTAGGTCCAAGTAGGGTTTGCGAGATCACTGGGGAAAGGAGAAAGCCAAGATCAACATCAGGGGATTATCATAAGGAGATCCTCCAGTTTATTATTTCCCTTTCTTCTCCCCGTTGGTTTTGGGTTTTCTTTTCTTCTTTGTTGCTTGCTGTCCGTCTTTCATTCTCTCTCCACACTCTTGTCACTCGTTTGATATTGATCGTTTGTGAGCGACCGCGCCTCGATTAGCGCCCCAACAAACCCCTGTTATTGACTGACAAAGAACGTAAGACTCCCTTTAACCCTGCATTCCACGAGGCTTTTATGTATTATTGTGTCATTCTTTACCCTGAGGCAAACAAGGGCAGTGATCGCCACCCAGGATATTCTTCTACCTGACTCGCCCTGGCTTCTCGTCTCAATCGATAAACAGATGAATGAATCCTTGTTTGTTAAATACTTTGGCTGCCAGAAACAGGCTGGTGACTGTGGCAGTTACCCAATAAGCCACTGACGTGACAAATATTATGCATATTGATTCTAACTGATGGAGAACAGTCCCTAGGGATCCTTTGTCCTTGAAATTAGTGTGTATAAAGAACTATTATGCTTGGTTCCCGCCACCCTAACTTCCTTTCTAACGCCATACACACCATCTGATATTTCGTCCTCTGCTTTTGAATCAAACCAACTCCATTCCTTCCTTTTTCGGGGCCGGCCTTTTATTCCTTCTTTTCGACGGACTTTAGTCACTCTTTATTGTTCTGTTTTTGCTTGATCACTATGACTTGGACTCCACGGGTGGACCTTAGTCTAGTGGCTTACTTGGCTGCTTTTTCGGGTGTTGCTGATGCCTTTTGGCGTCTTCCGTGCCGTGGGCAGGCTGGTGCTGCCAGGATGGACCCCTTGATGGACCCTGGTGAACCCTCGTACCACGTGCATGCTGTTCATGGACCTAGCAGTAAGATCATGTCCGAAGGAGATATGGACCACTGCTAACGACCAAGCTTCTCCATGACCGCCAATCATGCTTCTCTTAGGCTGGTGACTGTACTTCTTGCGCCGTAAAACAAGATCACTCCGCGTATTGGCATCCAGCCTTGTACTTCTTGCACGACAACGGTACCGCAGAGATGGCACAGGAAGAAGGTGGCATGCTTGCGTAAGTCTGTTGCTCTCAAGTTTGTCTCAATCTAACCATGGCAGTTACTACCTCCTCAATGGAGAAAACATCAAGGCCTTCCCTCCTGGCTTCCGTATGCTTGCCGGTGATACCTTCCAGCGCAACTTCACCTGGCCAATCCCCGATCCCCCACAATCTCTCTGGTTCGGTGCCCAAGGATCTCAAGCTGCCCTGCGCCAGAAGGCCATCGGCTTCAATTGTATGAACTACAATGTTCCGTACCAGGAGGGTACACTGAAGCGCCATTTTATGCCGTCCAAAGAGTTCCTTGATGAGAATTGCCCCGATGGCCTTCGCTTAGAAGTTATGTTCCCCTCTTGCTGGAATGGTAAAGATATCGACTCGGATGATCACAAATCCCACGTTGCCTATCCTGATCTTGTTATGGATGGAACTTGCCCCGAGGGCTTTGAAACTCGCCTTGTTTCCCTCTTGTATGAAACTATCTGGAACACCTACGCGTTCAGGCACATGAGCGGCAAGTTCGTCTTCGCCAACGGTGACCCAACTGGATTCGGTTATCATGGAGACTTCATGGAGGGCTGGGAACCTGGTGTTTTGCAAAAGGCGGTTGACACGTGCACGAACCCAAGCGGTGAAGTCCAGGACTGCCCTATTTTCCACCTTCAGTCGCAGGACGATCAGCGCAAGTGCCACTTCGAGGTACCGGACGACCTGAAGGATGAGAATGTTCACTCCCACCAAGGTCTTCCTGGCGGCGTTATGATTGAAGAGGGCCCTGCATATGCATTCCCCATCAAGTACACTACCACGCCCGCCGCACCGTCGCCGAGTCCCACGCAGACCCCCGATTGGCTGGATAGCCTGTCCGCTAGCCTGTCCGCTGGTCTTGACAACTTGCACACCGGTATTGACAACTTGAATACCCAGCTCGGTCTTGTCGCTGCTGAAACTGCCGAAATTGCTTCTACCAGCTCTACCAGCTCTACCAGCTCTACAAGCTCTACAAGCTCCACTCCTTCTCCATCCCCAACTTCCGCTCCTACAACCACCTCGATCTCGACCCCGACTCCCACTCCCACCCCCGTGACATCCTACGTCGAGGGTCCAGTTACCAAGTTGATCGTCCATGTCGAGCGGGAGATTATCCTTGAGTGCGACGAGCAGGGCAAGCCACTTTCTACCGTCACTGGCGACTTGCGCACCGTCTCCACCGACACAGCTACCATCACCCAGACCGTGTCCACTGATATCTCCATGGAGACCCCTGAGATTCAGCAGCGGGAAGTGACCCGTGTGCATAAGCGCCACGGCCATGGTCACGGTCACTTGCACCGGAGGGGACACAAGATCTAAAGCCCAGTTCGTCATGAAGGAGTAATAGACTCGACCTGCGGATTCTGGAAATATCACATCCGACCCGTCAAGAATATTTTAACCCGATGATTTGGTCTGTTCTTGTTTGATTCTTTTCATCTGAACGTTCAGTCCATTTACTTCGCAAATATTTACTTTCGACCTTTGTACATTTTATCCGTTTGACTTGGCTTGATATTCATTATCCTCCACTAAATCCTTGACGGAAGCCGTGGATTGAAGCAAACTCATCCTAGCAGAACTAGGCACGCTCTCTCTTTCTCTTTCTTCTCTCGACGAGAATGGATGTGTCATGGTACGTAGATATAGTCAATGAGTTGGCTGAGCCAGTGTATGCTTGAACGCTTTCCTTTTTTCTGGTTAGGTCTGTAGAGTTAGGAGTTTCTGTTTGGGTATCAATGAATTATGTTGATTTTTGCGTACCTTGATCGAGTTTCTAACTGGCTGAAACTGTATTGTATCATTCACCCGAAGCCTATCCGTCCTTCCATTTCAGATTGGAGAGTTATGGAAGACGGTTCGTGAAGCTGAGCAAGCATATTTTTGAGAGAATATCTATTGGGCGAACAACGATAATGATCCTGATGATATGCCTTCCCATTTTCAGACAGCAATGAATTTCCATCGATAATTTCCATGATCATTATTGGCGCTCCACGAAATCAGCCGATCAGTTTGATGGTTTCAAGTCCAGGACGCCGTGGATCAACTGTAGGGTCAGCGAGCTGTACTAGAAGCAGAAGTGCAAAGAAATAACGAGATTGGAAACTGTCGATAGGATGTGACTCGGTTTCAGAGAGTGAAGGTGTAGAGAAGTTTTGGCCGTAATGGCTTGTCATACCCCGCATCTAAATAAAAGACTTCGTATAAAATGAACGTCTGCACTAAAATATGACCTGGTTTTCATTCACCTTCTTAAACCAGCAAAATGCTCTCGCAACTGGTATTTTCAGGTCTTCTTGCTCTAAGTCTCGCGGCGCAACAACAGCCTCTTAAATCCGGAAAACAGCCCCTGACACCATTCGACGATGCATTCAATGAGAAAGTCGAATGGGTTTGTGACCACTTCGATATTCCAGGTCTAGGTATCGCAGTGGTTAAGAATGAAACTATATATTCCAAAGTAATTAACTCTTCCCAATACTAGCCCCAGACCCAACCCTAACAGAACTAGGGGTATGGCCAATCGAACATCCAGAAATCCCAGCCTGTGACAGAACACACTCTCTTCTTCACCGGCAGCACAACAAAAGCCCACACAGCAGCCGCCATCTCCCTCCTAGTAGACGATAACGAGAACTATCCTTCCATTCAATGGGACACACCAGTGCACACCATCATCCCAGAGGATTTCGTGCTAAACAACACCTGGTCAACAACACATATCACCATATCGGATATACTTTCCCATCGATCAGGACTACCGCGGCATGACTTTGTCTGGAATGCGAATATCTCGCTCCAGGAAGCTGTAAGATCAATGAGGTATCTTCCGCTTACGGCCGAGCCAAGGACGCAGTGGCAGTATTGTAATCTTATGTATATGGCTGCTGCGCATTTGGTTGAGAGTGTCACCGGCTTGTCCATTCATGACTTCTTGAAGGAGAGGATTTGGAAGCCGCTCAATATGTCAGAGACGTATCTTTCTGTTCCTGAGGCCAGGAAAGCTGAAAGGCATATTTCGGAGGGGTATTATATTACTCAAGATGGCGTTCTCAAGTCAACGAATCAAGCAAATACCGATACAATTCGTGGAGCAGGAAATATCCTCTCTTCTGTGTCGGACTACGCGAAGTGGATCTTTGCGATCTTACATCGAAAGCAACCTATCTCAGAAGCAGGATATAACGCGCTGTTTTCGGCGCATTCGATTATGTTAGGAAACACGCAGAAACCTTATCAGTCGCCGCCGCTCTATGGCTTCGGATGGATGTCGCAGACATATGCCGGCGAAACGATTGTTTATCATGATGGTTCGCAGTTCGGGTACGGTGCTGCAGTTTTGATGATTCCAGGGAGAAAATTCGGTCTGGTGATCCTGGGAAATAATATGAATGGGATTGCGGCTGGAGCAAATGTGCTTGCTTTTCATCTTGTTGATGAGCTGCTTGGGGTGAAAGATGAGGACAGGTTTGACTGGGCTGAGATGTATGTTTCTATCAAACTGGTTTTGGGAACGATAGAAGGAAGAAAACTTCACTAACCATTATACAGAGGAGACGCAATGATGAATGGCACCCACCTTCCAAGCAACGTCATCCCAGTTCTTTACCCGTCTACCCCAGATCCCCCGCTACCAAACCCCCTCCTTCTCTCCGCTTACGAAGGAACTTATACCCACCCAGCCTACCCCGACCTTCAAGTCTCGCTTATCTGCCCTCCCGAAGCGCCTAAGCTCAACGAGACAGACAGGAAATTTCCACATCTCTGTGCCTCGTTCATGAATCCCAGCAAATACACTCCCGACATGGTTTTAGGGTTGTATCATGTCACGGGGACGTTCTGGGCGCAGATCGTGGATTTCTGGGGACTTCCAGTTGTGAGTCGCGTTGAATTCCGAATTGAAGCTGAAGGGACGGCTAGCTGGATGGGAATTGAGGTAGAGCCTATGATGGCTGTTAAGGGAGAAAAGATTTGGTGGAGAAGAGTTTGATGGGTTCTTGCTGCCAAAACGGACTTCCATAGGGGGTTTGTTCGGAACTTGGTCGATATTTCAAGTCCGACAGCAGCCAGAGACTAGCAAGGCAATATACAGTTTTAGGGGGTGCTGCTACTCTTGCTGTTTGAGTGTAATTGAGCTGGGGAAAATAGTGTCTTCGAACACATATCTATATATTTCGACAGAGTACTAGACGTGGTAAACCTCCCAACAACATTCTAAATTCTCTCTTCAACAGCGTTCCAAGCCACCGAATATATATATATATCTCATTTGAAAGTAATATACAGGCCAATTTACCAGTCTCCGATCGCACAAGATCTCAGTGAACATTGCACAAAAAGGCCTCAACGTAACCCAGACTGACTTGAATCTCAATTACTACAAACACATTCCCCCTTCACTAGCAACAAAACTACAAAAATAGGATTCATATCCTTTCTCTATATAACTTACTCAGTATGTCATCCTCCACGACGTACATAAAGCAAGCTGATCAACAAGTGAGATACCATATAAGAAAAAGGGGCCGAAGACAAGATTCCAGAAAAAAGCCTCATCGAGCTTAACAGTTGCCGGGTGTAACCGTCGGCTGAGATTTGATTCGCACAGGGATCGCCGCCCACTTGCAGTTTGGGTGTGTATAGTACTTTTTTCGGAAGGGATTGTTGGATTGGCTTGAGCTTAGCTTCTGAAGTTGAGGTACTCTGTAGAAGTGGAATTAGTTCGAGTGATGATGTTATCTATTGAGATATTAATTATTGAAATTGAGTAATAGTGCCTGGTGTTTGACGTGGCGAATAGTTATTTGCGGTAGACCTCGGTCCCTTTTTGCAGGTGGTTTGATACTGGCCTTGGGAGGAAGAACGCATGGTTTGAAGGAGTGGACAAAACTGTACGATCTCCTTTCATTTAATTCCGGCCATATTAATACAGAGCTCTAATAATATGAGGAGAGATATGCCCTTTGATCTTGAGATAAAAGATGCTAATATAATGCCGAGCCAACTTACATTCCTATTGCCCGACAGAACGGTACAACGTTAGTTAAGATTCGACAGGAGGCAGTGCAGCTTCAGTTGGCAACAACCTCTAGGTGGGCGTCATAGAACAGCTTGGCTTGAATAAAACGACTCCGATACCGAGATTTACGCCGTGCATCGGCCGGCGAACAAGTTTCTTTGTCATTCGTCAACGCCAACATGCCAAGTTTGAGATCGGCAAATTGGACATTGAGAAAGAAATGAACCCCGTTGCCTCTCCACTGGTAACCTTTTCAGTCTACCGCCCGGCCGTCTGTACTGTCGCTGAGACATAGATTAGTTCTGGAAATTGTTGAATTCCGAGTTACCCAAGCAGATATATCTAGAGGCCGCTATTCTGGTTAGGGATAAGCCGAATGATTGAATAGCGAAAAAGGCGCAAGCCATTTCATATCTAACGGCCCGACCCATTGCATGAGACCCTAGCCAATCAATTATATTCCCGGGATCTCAGAAGGGAGCGGAAAACAGACAGAAGATGAAAGAAACAAGTGAAACACTGACGTAGAGGATACTCCTTATGGAATAGCGTTAAAAATTTTCCACGGTGCCGAAAGCGACCAAGTGGGACGTACCACTGCGAGGATGGAGCAATTAGCCAATCCATTTTCCCGATTCTGTATCTAACGCCGTCGGGTCATCGCGGGCGACTTACTACAGTAAGTGTGAAAACCCGGAATGGAGTCAACCGGTTTATACAGGCCTGCCATTTTGTCTCCGCTGTGGAAATTGAAACCATACCAGATAATCTCGAGAGAAATGTCGTAGCCTTTCTTTGCCCAGTGGGTCATGAAAAGGATGAGGGAAAAAAAAAGATTGCACACAAAAGTCGCCCTCTTAAACCCCGACTTTTCCTCTTATGTCCGTCCCCATTCTTTTCACGCTTTCCCTCATCCTCACCATTCCCCGTTTTCTCGCCTCTGCAATTGCTTTCGACAGCAATTGCAGCAATTTGTTTGTCTTTTTGCCGTTGAGGTGTAAGACCCGATAGTCTTCACGTCAACGCTCATCCACCTCTGTTGATAACTCGAACAAAAGAAACAGATTCAGTTCTGTAACACTCTTGGTCTCGCTTTCCGCTTTGGCATCGTATCCTTGTATCGCGTATTGCAAGGTCCAAATTCCTGTCTGCAACATTAGCCAGCCCCGATCTCCCGTTGAACCCGAGTGTGCCACAGCAGCCTTTGCCAACAGCGACAACCCGAAACCGCATATCGATCCCGATCCGAGCAAGAGCTATACCCTATGCGACAACAGTCTTAATTGACTTGAATAGGCCGATTGCCCTTACTCGAATCCCCTGCAGCAACACCGACACTATCCCCCGGAACCACTCCCGGAACGATACCGAGTGTTGCCCTAGCGCCATACCCTTGCAACTTTTACCGAAACGCTGACCCAGATTATTAGCCTTCACCATGAGCGACCTCGATCTAGAAAAGAAGCCCAGCGTGAAGCCCGGTTCTAGCGAAAATGGATCCGACGCTGGAGATTCTGATGCGCTTAAACTTGCTGACATGGGATATACCCAGGATTTGAGTCGAAATTTCGGCGTCATCTCTTTGATTGGTGTCGCCTTCTGCATGTCCAACTCCTGGTGGGGTATCTCAGCTAGTTTGATCACTGGCATCAGCTCCGGTGGCCCGGTTATCATTATATATGGCTTGCTTTGGATTACTTTTATCTCGGCTTGCATCGGAGCATCTCTTTCCGAGTTAGCCAGTGCAATGCCCAACTCGGGCGGACAGTACCTTTGGGCGTACGAACTTGCACCGAAGAAATACTCCCGCTTCGCATCCTACACGGCGGGCTGGTTTGGGTATGCGGGTGCCATTTTCGCCTGCGCAAGTGTTTGTCTCAGTCTTGGACAAGCTTGTGTAGGCATGTGGCAGCTGGGTCACCCTGATTTGTATGCTTGACGAAGCCTCCCCTCTGGTAATGTAGGCTGACAAACTATAGTACCATTAAGCCATGGCATGCTGTGCTAGCTTATCAGCTGGTTAACTTCTTCTGTTTCTTGTTCAACTGTTTTGGCAAATTATTGCCTGCGGTTGCCAAGTCCACGCTTTATATCTCCCTACTTTCCTTTTTCGTGATTCTGATTACGATACCCGCCTGCGCTAAAGAGCACGCAAGCGCAGAGTATGTCTTCGCCACATTTGTCAACTCAACTGGGTGGAAGTCAGACGGCATGGCATTCATCGTCGGAATGATCAACCCAAACTGGATTTTTGCCTGTTTGGACTCTGCAACTCACCTGGCAGAGGAAGTCCCTCGACCGGAAAGGAATGTTCCGATTGCCATTATGGCCACCGTTGCAATTGGTGGTAGCACAGCCTGGTTCTATTGTCTCTCAATGTTCTTCAGTCTTCAAAGTTTGAAAGATCTGATCAACACACCTACTCAAGTTCCCATTTTGGCACTCTATTACCAGGCTGTCAACAACGTGGCGGGCGCCATTGTTTTGGAGACATTGCTGACAGTGACTGGATTCGGTTGTTTAATCGCCTGCCACACCTGGGCATCCCGAATCTGCTGGTCCTTCTCCCGTGATCGTGGCTTCCCTGGCCACCAATTCCTTTCGAAGGTCAACCACACCCTAGACGTGCCATTCATCGGTCACTGTGTTAGCTGCTTTATCGTCGGTGTTCTCGGCTTGCTGTATCTCGGTTCGTCTACAGCATTTAACAGTATGGTGACGGCGTGCATTACACTGCTATACATTTCGTACTCGATCCCGATCATTTGCCTCTGGTGTCGCGGCCGCAACAACATTGAACATGGCCCATTCTGGTTGGGGAAATTTGGTCTTGCCGCCAATATTGTGACGGTCTGCTGGACTATCTTCTCTTTGGTTATGTACTCTTTCCCGTCGACGATGCCAGTGACTACAGGCAGTAAGTATTGCGCCATTACAGTTAGTTCGAATGATATGACTAACCTGGACAGATATGAACTACGTAGCAGCGGTGTATGGCGTTGTGGTGTTCCTTCTCCTGCTGGATTGGTTTATTCGAGCCCGCCGCTCGTTCCAAGGCAGCCACAGTTGCGTTGAGGGAAGCAAATAATGTTGGTTCTCTTTCAATTGGCCTCATCATGTTACGAGCTCCTGAAAATGGAATCGGATACATGGGTCAACTATTGTATATAGACGATACCCAGACCATAGAGATATGACGAAACAATAAAATTAGAAAAAAAGTTCTAAATCATCAAGTCTTACGTTTGAGTTCGTAGAGAAAAGAGAAGAAACAAAATAAAGTGGTGGTATTTAAGTTGCAGGTCATGTGCCATGCTAGCCTTTTCTGGCTTTCCAGTTTTTTCCATGGATTTTTGATTCTTTTTTCTACTTCCATATCTACACCTTGTGTGTCTGTACTTCATACAGAACTTCTCTTGATTAAGTCCCCGCATCAGTGTGCGGGGATTATTATTATTAACATTTTCCCAGTAAAGTTGGAGTAACAATCCACTTCAATCCACTTGTGTGTCACGAAAATTGCCCCCGGTGCGCTCCGCTTGCATACAGCAATTGCATTGTACGTAAGAAGGATAGTCGCGACGCACTCCTCTTACCTGGGAACCTCAGAAACTGTCAGATTAGCCATGTTCAGTTCCTCCTGTCTTTAGAGACTCCCTTGATTAGCCCGTCTGCTTGTCTGAACAGCTCGTTAAAACTCCAAACCTGCCCCTCTGTGGTCCCCACTTATTGGGATTATATTCAGGGACAGGTACGCGCGACTACAGGCCACAACCCAATTATTATATACAAAATGGGAGCAGAAGCAATCCTGGATCCGGCTCAAGGGCACCCGGAGGCCCCAATTCTAGAGTCCAGAGTCCTGATTATCATGACCGGAGGCACAATTTGTATGCGAGATTCTCCATCTGGTTTTATTCCAGCGAGAGGTTTTCAGGAACAATGTCTTTCTCGCGTTCCCACTTTCAATGATGGCTCCGACTCGAAAGGCCTTGACGTGGTAGTGAACCAGGCCAATGAGGTCAAGGAGCATCCCAGTCTCCGAACGCCAACCACTGCCTATGGTAGGCAAATCAGGTATACAGTGTTCGAGTTCGAGGAACTCCTCGACAGCAGCTCTATTGACGCCAAAGGCTGGGCTGAAATTGCCAGGACAATTTTCCGGAATTACACTCTTTTCGATGGATTTGTGGTTCTACACGGGACAGACAGTCTAGCATACACCTGCTCGGCTTTGAGTTTTATGCTTCAGAATTTGGGGAAGCCAGTCGTATTGACTGGCTCGCAATCACCCATGCTCGTGCTGCAGAACGATGCAACGGATAACTTACTAGGGTCGCTTGTTGTAGCTGGGCACTTCATGGTTCCTGAAGTCTGTCTGTACTTCAACAACAGACTTTTCCGTGGGAACAGATCGTGCAAAGTCGCAGCTAGTGACTTTGCAGCTTTCGATTCTCCGAACTGTCCACCATTAGCAGTTACAACCTCGATGCGTACCAATGTCAACTGGGACTTGGTGAATCGGCCACGAAATATCGAGAACTTCAGCATCCAGACGAACCTCGATACGAGCCATGTGGCTTGTCTTCGCATCTTCCCGGGTATAAAGCCACAAATGGTGGATGCTGTATTGAAGCTTGAAGGACTCCACGGATTAGTGCTTGAAACATTTGGCGCTGGGAATGCACCGCATGGTGAAGATAATGCCATGACTAAAGTACTGGCCGATGCTATAAAACGAGGAATTGTCATTGTCAATGTCACCCAATGTATGCCACCTCCTTTCTCACTGGCACAATGTACTGACAATAGCAGGTCTAACCGGTAGCGTCAGTCCAGTATACGCTACCGGCATGAGTCTCTCTCGAGCCGGGGTCATTGCTGGCCTAGACATGACCACCGAAGCCGCACTAACGAAACTGGCGTACCTCCTAGCTCTCCCCGGCGCAACCCAAGAATCGGTAACAAGAAATATGTCGACCTCTATCCGCGGAGAACTTACCGAGAGCTCCCAACCCGTTTTCCGTCATCCAGACAGTGCACTCCCAGAACGCATCCAAACCCTTACTGTCCTAGGATATGCCATAGCCCAAGGCGACTTCGCAAGGGTCCAAGAAATTATAAAAACAGAACCACACTGGATCCTTAACGATGCAGATTACTCTGGAAATACACCTATCGTAAGCCTTCTCTCCTTCCCTCATTATTTTCCATAAAATACCTAACCAAAATTCCAGCACCTCGCCGCAACATCCCCCTCAATCGCAATCCTACATTTCCTCCTCGGCCAGGGCGGCTCAGTGCACATTCGAAACCACAATGGACGCACACCATTGTTTCTAGCTGCCAATGCGGGACTGTTCGAACATATTCTTCTCCTTCGTCAGTCTGGCGCACACCTACATTCTGATGAGAGGCCGGCGGCGGAACTCCTTGCTCAGCGAAAACCTGGAATTTGGGGTATTGCTGGTATAACTTTAAAGCAGATGAGTGAGCGCGAATTAGAGGGCGAACATACGGAAAATGGTTTTGAACGTCGTGGTAAGGGACACCGAGTTGATTTGGGGGGTTCAGCGCCATAACTGGCTGTGGGTGTATCGTATGCACTCGAATATTTGATGCGCGGTGTTTGAAGTTATAGAGATGGGAAGCGGATTATCAAAAGTTTGGATTTCAATACAGTATATATTGAATATAGGCCAATATAAGTTCTATGGGACGTTTATCAATTTGTTAGCTTGGTACAATACAGCAGAGACGACAGGAGAATATAGAGTACCTAGCCAGGTTTAATGTCTCATCCCACGCTTAATCCTCTAGGTCTTGACATAAAATTTTAGAGTAGTGACGGGTTAAAGATTATTCTGGTAGCTCGTTAAGCAACGCTAGGTTCATTCACTGTCTTAATTCACCTCGATGTAGATTGCCTTGTAACTCCGTTACTTAGGACTGAGCCCTACATTTTGTGTACTTCACTTGGAAACTATTACAAGGTTCATGAAATTCATCATCCCAGTTTCGAGAATTCTTCCTCCTAAGAAGCCCGTTATTGCAAGATACCTACTGAGCTATTCTCCTTACTTTTACTCTCAACTGCACAACATCAGAACTTGAAAGCAACTCCCAGCAGCACCGTAAGTGAACAACAGCACCATCCAACTTCCTCCAATGACTAACCCTTCCCTTAGAACACTGTTAGGTAGTCCATAATGTGCTAGATTTACCATGCCCCCTGGATAATGAGATGCGGCCACCGTGTTGATCACTAAAACCAATTTCAAGACTGTCTCAAAGACCCCTGTGTGACAGGAGGAAAGCCAGAGAACGTTTACCTCGGCAGCACTATGATGAAGGATCCCTGTGAGGATTGCAAGGCCAATGGATACTGGGTGAAAGTGCCTGGTACCGCGAATCAGCGGGTGGAGGCAGAAGAAAATAATGCGCAGAAAGATGAGACGGCATAACGGCTCTCGAATGAATTCCCTATTTGGATATTGGTATATTCTTCTTTTAGATTGGACACGATGTTTCCTTGAATGTGCTTGCCTCGTACGGATTTGAGTTGGATACAAAGTTTGGATTACGAGGGAGACCATGGTGATTTAGGGTTACTTGGTTGGATGGATATGCGTTTTTACGCTTGGGAACCTGCTTATTAGGAAGCAGAGAAATAAACTTTTTATTTTACAGTGCATAATATGCATGATATGGCGTGGTGTCTCAACGCTTTAGGGTTCTTAATAATGGAGTAATAATGTATGTACTTGGTTGGCAGCTTCCAGTCAGTCACTTGCAACGTCTCTTCGCTTTTCCCCATCCCGTTTTACACTGCATTTTTCTCCGAGGTCCATCATCAAACACAACCTCTCTGATTCTCAACATATTCCTCGCTCTTGTCCTCGTTTCTGTTCATTTTGTAGTCTACTACTTCAAGCTAGTGAGGCTACATCAAAGCCGGATTGGAAGAGAATAAACAAAATTTGAAGCCCAAATACTTGCCACAGAAAGTCAGCATGACCGAGCATTTCTATCCCTACAGTAGCTTTGTCTCCTCATCCCGTGGCTGACTTCCCGCTCTTCAACTCCCGTTACAGTCGAAGAGATCAATCCACTAATTGAACGGTTCATCATCAAATGTCAGGCCCAAGTTCCCGCCATCGGTGGTCATTCAGTTCTCCTCTTTACTCCCGAAAAAATAGCTGCCAAAATCCCATTCAAGGCCGATGACTACCGTCTCCAAAACGAGCAAGAGATCTTCGACCAGCTGGAAAAGTGTCCATCTCCATATATTATTCGCTGCCTCCTCTCCCGTCCCAACATCATATTCATGCCTTTACTCAATGCAAAGCACCTACACGACCGTATGAAGGAGAACGACATTCACCGTCCGATTCTCCCCTGGATGTTCCAGCTTACCAGTGCAGTAGTGGCACTCGAGGCTATTGGTTTAGCTCATGGAGACATCAACCCTTTGAATATCCTCATCGATAACAATGATCGACTCACCCTTATTGACTTGGACCATACTCTCCGTATCGGAGATGATCTTGAGGTTGGGGATGAACCATACATTCGGGTTCATACACGGGATGGCAGAGAAGGTGGAGGATTCCTCGGAAAGGCCGGCGCAGAAGCAGAACAATTTGGCTTGGGTTCTATATTCTTTTACATGACTCGTGGAAAAGAGCTTTATGCTGATATGACTCCATACGACCGGGTTCAAACGTTGCTAGCGCGTCAATTCCCAGACCTTGAGTCTGATAACCCAATTGACAACATTATTAGCCGCTGCTGGAACGGGGAGTTTGCGCGGGTGGCTGACATATTACGCGAAATCGAGAACATCGCCGCAGAACAAGGTATACTGGATAGTATCGCTGGTACTGAATCATTTTCGAATGTCGAGTACATTGCTAAAAGAAAGCTCTGCAAGCAGTACTACTCTTTGTTACTTGAAGACTCGGAGTCAAAACCGGTTGAAACCAATATTCGCAAGTACGACGCCATTTCCATTGAGAAGAGTGCAGATTTAAGTTGGAAGCAAAAGGCCCATGACGTCGCCAGCCACTTTAAGGGAGGCTTCAATTACAACGGATCTATTCATCTAGCCCTCACGGTCACTATCACTATCACTGTTGGTGCTGCTATGTTCCTCACGTCTTGCTTGCGAAAAAAGCTCTGACCATTTTCTATTTGTGAATCTCTTTCGTCTGATTTGCAGCAGCCTTGAGTATCGAGTTAGATGCTCGTGCATCTTTGGGTACAAGAGCATTTGTTACAAGATTGATGAGCCCTCGTCTTCTATGTTGCATTAATAAAATCGCTCGGTGTTTAGTTCATTGACGATTAATACGCTCCAGTTTCTTTAAGTAATGATAGTATTTATAATCATAGAATCGTTATATACTACCTAGTAATCCACTACATCTGACCAGACCTCTACAACCAAGCGCCAAACCCACAGCCTCATCCACAAACCCCCAAACTACGGTGTACTAGTATGACTGTTTACCATATAGGCCGAGAAATAAATTGGACAGCCGTACAATAAGGGCGGCTTGCGTATGCGGCATTTTTTGAGCGAGTAACATAAGAAGTAGGTCGATTTTGTTAGCTAGTCTAGTTAGTAGGTATAAAGGAGTATATGTAAACCTGTAGGATATTAATAGACGGTAAGCATGCCCTTTTATAGGTGCTTCTATCCGTGCCGACTAATATGTCCGGAGCTAAGAACGGAATATCTCGTTATCCTTGAGGAAATTACCGTTAGTAAATATACACCTTTTTTGTGCTAGACGACAGGGCTAATTCTTCTAGGGCGTCTATACCCTTAAAAATATTCCATGACAGTTTCGTTGAATAATTACTATAAGAAATTTTCACATTTCGTTCTTACTATCAGTATCCTATAAGATTGTACCGTAGGAAGACTATGTTAAGCACCTTACCATATAAGAATAGAGAATTTAGCAATCCGGCGATAGCTATCTGTGAGGTAGTCTCGAAGCCACCACTATGCGCAGTTGCTAGCCAGATCTGGCATTACATGAAAATTGTCCGATCCATTATAAGCTCACTGCATGGAAGTTCGCCTAAATTTTGCCAAAGACACCCGAAGGAGTCGCAGCTTTAGCAGCCAGTGCAATAAAACCACCAGCCAGGCACATCGTGCCGCTGAGAATAGACACTTCAAAAAAGCTTCCATACTCCTTAACCAGTGCACCATTCATCGGCGGCCCAATTAGCCCTCCAAGGGCGCTGATCGACATTCCCATCCCCATATAAGTGCCAATATCTTGAAGATTGTCTGGGCAGAGTGAAAAAGCTGCCGAAGCGCCGGAGATGATAGTGCCGGAGACGAAACCGAAGACGGCCGCGTAGACGATCAAAGCCGCGTTCGAGTGAGCCGAGCTTAAGCAGAAAATAACGACTCCGGTAACGATTGCGCCGATGGAGAAGATATTCAACCGGCCATATTTATCAGCCAGTATGCCAGGGATTATCCGGCCGAATGTTGACATTGCGTTTAAGATTGCGAGCAGGTAACCCGCCAGTGTTGGGCTCATTCCCTGTGAGACAGCATATGTTGGGATGAAGAAGAGAGGAGTGAACATGCCGATGAAGATGAAGAACAAGGAAACCATAAGAAGGTTGAACTTCATGTTATTGTACGCTGAGAAAAGCCAGAATGTTGTCTTACTCGCTGGAAGTCGCGCTTTAACGGTCACGAAGGCGAACGCCATGAATGGGATAATCAGAAACCCGATCACTCGGACAGACCAGCCGAAACTGAGCGAGCTGTTTAACATCTTTGCCAGTGCAATTGGGATGACGATTCCACCAATGGATGATCCAGAAACCACGACGCCTAACGCAGCGGCACGATTCCTTTCGAAGTACTGCGACACGGCGGCGAATGCTGGGAATTGTAGAAGTCCCATGACAATACCCATCAAGGTACCTTGTACAATCATAAATTGCCAATACTTGTCGCATAGACTTAACATCATCATCGCAAAGACATAGATCACCGCGGATGGTCGGATCACCTATCAGGATGCGTGTCAGCGTTATGCCCTAAGTACCTTGGGAAAAGAGGGACGTGAGACTTACCCATGCCCCAAAACGATCAAATAAAGGTCCGCCCACCATCCCCGATGCAAACTGCAAGAACGCAGAGAGCGAACCAATCCAGGCAATTTTATCTGGAGACTCTCCTTGGAGCTGGTGAGAGAGATAATACTCCCCGAATGTGCCGAATGAATTCGCAAAACCTAAACAACAGAAAAAGATGGCAGAGCCTCCAGCTGCAACTAGCCAAGCTTGGAGACCACTGTCCGGCACCACGTCGGTTGTAGAAGGATTGGATGTGCCAGACGACCTTGACAGAGGGCGTTCTTCTTGTTTAAAGTCGGCGTGTGAGCCATAACCGGTTTGTGGGTGAGAGACGTCCGAGACCATATCAACGACTGTAAATGGAATTCCAAGTATTTCTCATTATAATTAAAATTAGGGAGGAGGTGAGTGAGTGATGAGACAATGAGGAAGTCCCCGATTTTTATTATTAGAAGTTAGGGCTTCGGGACGTGGAGTCGGACTCGGTGCTCGGACTCGGGAAATGGGATGCGGCAAAGACCAAAAACGCAACCTGAAGCTGTATAGTCTCAGTCAACTCACTGCCCTGAATTCAGTTGCTAGCAAGTCGCCAGTTACTATGGAGACAAATAGCCGCCGCAGAAGGCCAGCAGTGTAGGTATCGGAATATGAAGCCCAGACTCCCACATTCTGACGGAATATCCAGTTCTTGCCGCGTCTGCAGGAGACGCAAGATCAAATGCAATCGCGAAACTCCATGCAGTAACTGTGTGCGTTCTAGAGGTACTCCTAGCTGTATATACGACAGCAGTTCCCCCTCATCGCCATCTTTGCGACCAGACTCAGTACGAAACAGCGATATTTCAGCCACTGCGGTACTTTCGACTCAGTCTGATATCGAACCTATGAGAAACAGAATCCAGGAACTTGAGAAACAGCTCTTTGCTTCAAATTCTGTCCAGTCTGCTGTTTCAACTCCGCATTCCAGCACCGAGAGGACGACATTGTCTCTCGGTGGGAACTTCTATGTCCAATCTGAAAGCTCCATGACCGGACAGCGTCAACCTGTCACTCGTGGCATTACACATAAAACACGACACTTTGGTCAAAGTCATTGGATTAATGTGGTGCCCCTGATAGGTCCAGTCCTCGACCAAGTGGGTTCGCCTAACACAATCTAGCTCCAAGCTGTCTGTGACACCGCCGACTGGTACACTCTGGAGGAAAGCTCAGGGCTTCTCTCGACCGTACAAGAATGTAAGTCATTGGCACGAATCATCAAATCACAACGAGCACCATCTTTCCTCTTGCCACCGAACCCCGAGCTTCCACCGAAAGAGCTTGCCGATGAACTGCTTGACGGCTATCTTCGCACCCTCGAGACAGTCCATCGAGTTCTGCATGTCCCGACCTTCAAACAAAACTATGAAGCCCTCTGGGTGTCCAATTCAAAGGATTCGGAACCTAATATGGCGTTTCTCATGCAAACCAAGTTGGTGCTGGCCATCGGTGCTGTCGTTTACGATGAGAAATTTTCTCTCCGCTCCAAAGCCGCTCGTTGGGTGTCTGAAGCTGAGAATTGGGTTTCCGAGCCAAAGTTCAAGACGCGTCTTGATATTCCGTCTCTACAGACAAATATACTACTCCTTTTTGCGAGAGAACTGGTAGGCTTCAGTGGAGACTTGATTTGGATCTCCGCCGGTGCACTCTTCAGAAAAGCGTTGTATATGGGGTTGCATCAAGATCCTCGGCGTCTACCGGCCGGATCGACCTTTGATAACGAGATGCGTCGAAGACTCTGGAATACGATCCTCGAAATAGCACTTCAATCGAGCTTAAGTTCAGGTGGCCCTCCTCTGATCTCACTTCATGATTTTGATACCGAGTGTCCTAGAAATTTCGATGACGATCAGCTCATGGTCGAGGATTCTATACCTAAGCCTGAAGAAGATTACACCCAAACATCTGTGGCCATTATCCTTCGTAAGACATTTCCCACCCGCCTTGCAATTGCGAGGTTCCTGAACGACCTTAACTCCAATCACAATTATGAGGAGGCTCTTCGACTAGATTCAGAATTAAGAGGCTTGTATCAATCCATCTGCCAAACATTTGCCTGCCATCTGAGCCGCTCCCCTCTCAGATTCGAGCCCTGCGTTCTGGAATTTCTCATCCACCGTTACCTTTGCGCTCTACATGTGCCTTTCTTTCACCCGACAGTTCGCGAAGTCGGCTTCGCATACTCTCGTGAAGTGGCGGTCGAGACTTCCGTTAAGATATGGTACTTGGCCAACCCATCACCTTCGATTCCCACGGCTCAAGGACCCGGATCCGGACCCGGCTACGCCGGTTCTGTCTACCACGATGACCTTTCTCGCCTAGTACTCTGCGGATCCGGATTCTTCCGCACAGTCGCCATGCAGGCTGCGTTGCTCATTGCGGCGGAACTACAAGTGCAAGTCAAATCAAGCATTAGCCCGATACCCATGCGACTGGATCTACAACTAGTAATAGAGTACGCCGAAGCCTGGTGTCTACGCTGCATTGAAGCCGGGGAAACTAATATCAAGGGGTACCTCCTTATGCGTGTTGTCGCGGCGCATCTAGACGGCCTTAGGCGAGGAAGCCGGGGCCGCGAACTAGAGGACCTTGTTTCTACGGCTATAGCCGATGCTACTAGCAGGTGCTTGCCGATTCTCGAGAATATAGCATCCAAGGATACCGACGAGGGTATACTACCTACGCAGGAGCTACAGAGCTTACAGCAAGCCGTTGAGCCAATATCGCCCAATGGAGTACATGATTGGGACACTCTAGTAAGTAGAATATTACTATTATAGTCGTGTTACTCACTATTAAATTAGATACCCGATTCATTAGTTCACGAGAAACCTCCAGGTGTTTTAGACTGGATTTTTAACGATGAACTTATACAGTAAAGGCATTTCTCTATAATTAGTTTGTAGGAGCTACTAGCAAACAATCTAATATAGTAACGACCATGGCAAGCCAAGACGGCCAATCCGCAACAATTCAAATCTAAAGTGTTTAGTGTTTCTGCTGGCAGTACAGAATATAAATCTTAGAGCTGAGATACTTTCCTATGTAAACTTCGTGCATCCCTTATTGCAATTTTCATTGTTGGCTTCTACGCTCTCAAGTTCTAGGTCTGTTCGAGACAGCAAGTTGGAAAAGGAATCCATTAAGTTACATAGGGAAGGGCTCCAATACTATAGTTGACCGAAAAGGAAAGCTTTAGCTGCCATCTCCGTAACAGGATAAGAACCAAAATAAGAGAAACGCAAAGAAGGCCGACTGTAGAGTTTATAGAATATGCGAAAACAACGGAAAATATCCTACCGCCAGTCTGCCAACAACGTATCACTCTCTGCCACGCCGGTATACCGCAGGCCCTTCCGCCAAACCCTCGTCGCCTTTCCTTGATCCCTCGCCTCCGGCCCAGCATCTACCCTGTCGATCCGTTTAGGTACACTCCATTCAGCGATGTGGATCCCTTGACTGTGTCAAGCGCTGCATGTAAGACATCACCCACCGACTTCCGGGCGACCAGACCCTCCTAATCTCGTGAATGTCGATTGCGAAAACGTATACACTGCCTTTGAAAATATTGGACCGACTTATTCTGGTGTGTTCCACGGCATCACCTCCTGCGCACGCTGTCTGGAGTATGCCAGCACCACTGGCACATGGGCAAAGGACGAGTTGACTGATAACTATATTGTCCATCCCGCCGTGCTCGACGTGGGGTTTCAGAGCCTTTTCATTGCTCAGGCCCATCCGGCGAGTGGGCAAATAAATTCGACCCTTCTTCCTGTTCACATCGATCGCGTCGCTGCAGGCTTCGGCTAATAGGAAACGGCCAGAAAGTGTCCATGTCATAGTAGCCGTAGTGCTGAGCACCACCGAGCATAATCCCGTAGTCGAAATAGGCTTCCCACGATTCATAGTACAATTGAATGGCATGCCGAAGAGAATTGGTGGACTTGGCGGTGTTTAAGAGGGACATAACGTACAGTACGAAGTATATCTAAACCCACTCAAACCTCAATGAACAACTCCCCCTTATCCGCACCTTTCGGTCAGAAGACTAATGAGGCTGTACTTTAGCCTGATACGCCTAGACCGACGAAGATCGCGCTACAGATTGCACATTTCCGATGGCCTCGGACATCGCTTGCCTGGATTACTGTCGGTGGGATAGGAAGAAGGAGGAATGTAGAGTAGCCATGGACTTGGTATGCCATAGCTGCATGGACGTTTGAATTCGCCCCCATTGTTGTGAAGAAACAGCCAACCAGTTTCTAGACGGTTGTGGTTCTATACCCTGTTTACTTAGCACTTAAACCAGAAGTAAAGGAAGATACCTAGACAAAAACAAACCATCAAAGGGCAAACAAATTAAGGTCAGGATAGCATTAAAAACAACGACCGGGCTGCGCACCATATACTTGACACCAACCCACGAAGTAGTGATCATACCAATACCCACGGCAGCATAAGGAGGCGCAAAAGGGCAAAGTGAAGCGTCCATCGAGTACCCCATTCCTTCGCGGAAAGCAAGCTAGCGCACACGGGGTAGTCGTCCTGGAGAAATAGATCAATCCAAAAGCCCAGATATTTAAACACAGTCCGCCGAGGAGGTACATTTTGAAGCTGAACGGTTCAACGGTTACGTGTGCGTAAAGCAGAAAATCACTTTATATTTAAGTCTAAATCATGTAAAAATCACTGTAGCAGAGGGAAATATCTAATCTTATCCATATCCCATTACTGTTGTGCCTTCTCCCTTTCAATCTGGCTCTCCAAGAGCCCCAGCAAAATCTCCGGCGCATCAAAGCGTTCCATAAATACCTCTACAAAACGAACCCCCTTCCCATTCTTCAGGTTATCATCGCCAAGAGCCTTCTCAAAGTCGGCCCAAGTGCGAATCTCCCAAGTCTTAGACGCATACTCGCCCTCCTCATCAGCTCCAAACAAAGCCGGAGCCATTCGGTACCGCCAGCGCGCGACGTCATTATATGCAGCATTCCGGCCGTGGATACATCGCTCAATGGTGTATCCATCGTTATTGAAAAGGAAGACAATGACGTTTAGTTTCTGGTGGATGATTGTGCTGAGTTCTTGGGCCGTCATTTGGAAGCTTCCGTCGCCAATTAGGAGGACTGTGCGGGGGTTTTTCGATGGAGCATGGATATCACGTTGTGCTTGACTGGCGCCCAGCGTAGCGGGCAACATGTATCCAATTGAAAGCCAGGTGACTGGTTTGAAGACTCGAGCACGAGCGGGGAGAGTGAATTCGCTCGCGCCATAGCCAGGAGTTCCTGTTTCGGCGAGGATGATGTCATCTGGTTGGAAGAAGGGTGAGAGACGGCGCCAGAATCCCGCTTTCTGGGAAACTGGATCAGTCGGAGCGATGGCTGGAAGAGGTCCCGGAGCAAACTGGGCAGCGTCTGGTTTATGGGTTGGGATTTTAGACCCAATGAGGCGCTTGGTTAGCTGCTGGACAAAGTATTTAGAAGGTAGATCACGGAAAACTTCGTTTCCGCCTTTGACGGAAGTATGCTCGAACAGAATACTACTCTCAGCTTTGGGGATGAGAGTGAAAATAGATGTGTTGGTATTGCTGTAGTGAGGGCCAAAACAAAGGACCAAGTCGCACGAATCCACGAAGGGCTTGTGTCTAGGCATATAGGCACCGTGCACATTCGGGAGAGTCTCATCGACCAGCCCTTTCGCGAAGCCGGCCACAAAAGTGGGCCATTCAGTCATCTTGATCAAATTATCAACCTCCTCCACGATTCCAGCTGATCTGACTTCACCATCCACCAAGATCATTGGCCGCTGGGCTTTGGAGATCCGCTCAAGAACATATGCAAGTGCCTCCTCTTCCGCCTGAGGCTGAGGCACTGCCGGGGGAATCGCGATCTTCCATTCCAGTTGTGATTGGAGAACCCGAACGGGCACCAAATCCACAGGAATAGTAATCCGGACAGGTCGACTATGCAGGAGACACTGGAGAAGCACGCGGTCGATCTCCATCGGCGCAGTGCGATGGTCACTAAGACAGACCTGAGAGACAGTGACATGTTCCTGCATGCGGTCGAACCGTTCATACTCGCCATCATTGAAAGTATGATGGATCAGCGAGCGAGACTCCTGCGAGGCCCGTACGGGAGTACCAACAATATGAACGACAGGCGCGCGCTCAGCATAAGCACCAGCAATCGCGTTGACGGCTGAGAGCTCACCAACGCCAAAGGTAGTTACCAGCGCACCGATCCCTGGAAAAGTCAGTTTATTTCCTGTCAGTCAATCAATCGCGGACGTAGTCTTGTACACACTACACACCTTTAATCCGGGCGTATCCATCCGCAGCATACCCAGCATTCAACTCATTACAGTTCCCAACCCACTTCAATCCAGACGGCACAACATGATCGAGCAAAGTTAAATTGTAATCACCAGGAACGCCGAAGATACTATCCACGCCTAACTGGCGAAGACGCTTGAACAGGTATTGAGCGAGGGGCAATGTCTGAGGATCCATGGTTGGGTGGTGAATTGGAGATAACGGGAGGATTTTTCTGTGAGTAGGTCCCGTAGAAAATAAGGAAGCTCGAGGTTTTATCCAAGCTTTTCTTCTTCCGACGTAAGCCGCTATATAGTGTCGCAGGCGCAAGGATGAAGAGTCCAACCGAGGGAATTACCTAATTCGCCTTCCACAGGGCGCGCGGGGAAACTGCGCGGCGCCCCGCTTTTGGTGGGCTTAAGCCGCTTTTACGCGCTGGAAATGTTTCCGCCGTCCCAGTCTATATTTACATGTCGGATCAGCTCTTCCTTAAAGGAAATATATTCCATATGCATTTGGAATAGGCTTATACTGCTTAACCGCCCAAATCTGAGTTCTCCATAGTATTGATTGTATACATCCTATGATCCGTAACCCTCTGCTTTATTGTTATTCCTGTAACACATATAAATTCGCTACAGGAACCTGCAATAATTATGTTGATTACAATAAAATGTGGAAGTATGAGTCGCAAACAGTAGAGCTAGTGGTATCCACCGGGATTTTCTCTCTCCACGCATAAATAGGCCCCGCACTGCATCGTCAACAGTTGTATTTGACGGTGACCAGAAGACATGTAGACGTAGCCATTGCTCTGAGGTTTTTGATCTTCCGTGAGTCCCGGTGCTGGTTGTTGGAGACCAAAAGGACTGACTACTGCCCAGTTAAGGCTTTTTGGTCTAGTAGCAAAAGTGATATATTTAGACTGTTTAGCGCCTAAAGTACTCGGGCTATTCCCAAATCGACTAACAATATTTTGCTACCTGTCCTCAATTCAAACCCCCTACTAGCCCTAACCCTTCACAATGTCTTCCTCTATAGATGAAGAATGGCTTAAGAGATCCCGAAACGAAAATATGCCGATCCCACCGTTTGATAGGTACATCTATATACTACCCGAGCACGTCGTGAAAAAGAGACTTATACCCAGCGAATTGGGATATGATGGTTATAAGCCAGATTTTTCCACAACGTCTGTACGGGATGAAAATGAGATACGGACTATGGAGCTTGTTCGCCAATATACGAATATTCCTGTGCCAAAACTTACATATCAAGGTAATGGGTAAGTAGGATAGTGTTCCAGCCTAATAAGCGGCAGCCGATAAATTTGATCTATAGATTCAACGTCTTTGAGAGAATCCCTGGCATTACAGTAAATGATGGTCCAACATGGGATAGAATTTCCTATCGTCAACGAGAAGCGATTAAGCTTCAAGTCCAGGATTATATTAAGGAATTGGCAAAGGTTCCTAATCCCTCGATGGGGATCCGGTCGCAGAGCTTTTCAGGCGAGATTATCCACCCTCAACTTTCTTTCCCCGGACCTTTCGAGTCTACGAAAGCTTTTCTTAGAGCATACGAGAACGAGGATGTACCATTTATCCACCAGATTAATCCTTTCAGTAAACCGGTTTTATCGCATATGGATTGGGACCTTTCAAATATTGTACTGTATCCGAACTTGGATGCTGTAGCCGGTGTGATTGACTGGGAAAGAGCAGCATTTTTCCCAGAGGGTGGGAAAAGTATTCACCAAATGTGTCACCAATGGGAAGGTTGGGAGACGCTCTTCGATGGGATTGAATTCCCGCTAGAACATGGGTTAGAAGGGACGACTTCTCCAACCTCGACGGTGGCCAAATAATTTTGAGAGGGCCGATCCCGGTATACCGGTAGCGATTGGAGCTTTGGACTTGAGGACAGGGTAAATGCCGCCGACTCGGTCGGCTACCTCCCTAGCAATCTCGAAAAGGTTGTGGTTTCGGACATCTCTTTTAATAGGCTCGGAGAAGTCATCGCTGGGCATGGTGATCTAGAATGACGAATAAAAGAGGACAGACACTTGAAGGAAGACTTTCGGGAGACATAGAAGGGGAAAGAGAGGAGAGAAGGAGGAGGAAGTCTTGCAGCGGGGATCAAAGCCCTGGTTAAATCCTTGGGCGAGATGCGAATCGTCTGCTCGGAGCTAGTCTAGTCTACATCTTCCCTTCTGATACCCTTGGACTATTATTTCCACGTCTCTTCCTAGCACAGAATAACTCGGCTAATTCAATTACTATGTTTTTACAGCTTGCCCTTGATCCTGACATACAGAACTACAACCATAGATTCCCATCCGACTCTGGTTTATCTAGGGAAGATGGACGATCCACCGCACTGTTACGTCACTGCCCGTTGTCGTTGGTATCTACATGATCAACATCTTGACATTCCTCCACAGGTTATAGATAGAAGCTCTCTGTAGTATTAGCTAGGTAGTCACTCTCAATACAAAGGCTTTTCATCCTCTAGCTAGGATGGCTATTTCTCCTGCTTACAGTACTCAAGTTTATAGTACTCCCATTTCGTTATACCAATATTGAAGCTGATACACTGTCTAGCTAGCTATAGATTCCGTTAAACTAGCTATTCTAGCTTCTATATATTTAATTATATAATTATATTATTCTTACTTCTTTTCGTTTCTTTCTTTCTTCTTTAGCTTAATTACTATATGTATACTGGACCTATGGCTTTCTGTAATAGAACATATATACCTTGGCATGATCTACTACTATTGATGAACATGCGATTTACTTAGATATGGCTCTCCTATATCTTGATTAACATAGCTGGATAACGCCTCTTCAATACATTCCAGTGTCGTAAAGGGTAATTGGTGCCATGTACTCAGACCATTCCCATCGGATCCGCAGATTGGCCAACTAAGAACCATGAAACAAAAGACATGTAACTTACATGGCTGATTACCGATTTCGGTTTATTGTACATAACTAACCAACCTCTCGCATTAATATGTGGAGTTGATGTACCCAGTGTATACCATGGAAGTCACCTCGGATGAGATTGACCCACCAATCGTCGAACACCCCCCTCAGCTGAAAACAATCGCTTAATCGTATGCACACAACGTGTCACCTATGGCTAATCCCAGGTTTATGCATGTTAAAAGTATAATGCTACCACTGATAGGACCTTAGTTCTGATTTCGGCTGATGTCAATGCTACGGCGAACTTAAGGGGCTAGCGATCAACTTACATATTATAGGCCCGTGCTATATTGGCATGGATTGAGGGGCATTTTGAGGCCGTAGAAAGGTCATACATGACGCCATACTCCAGTAGAAGAAAATATCTTATTGGATATGGTCACTATATAGCTATGACAGAGTATATATCGACCCACACACCCACATCACAAATGCATTTAAATGAGCTGCCCTTTCCAAAGAAACCCAAATATTTTACTACATTTCAACTGTGGTAGCTTACACCTTGACCACTTACACAAAATGACTATCACCCCGCACGAAGAATATGCAGAGCTTATGAAGGGATGTGACAAGGGGCATTTCCTACTCAGACCCCAGCCTCTTTCCAAGTGTCACCCCGGTGCAATTGGGTTCTTTGATCAGTACGGTGAGTTCGTCAAGATCACCGATGCTTCAGAGCCTGGACTCCCGACCAAGAACGACTTCACAAAATGCGATTTCTCTCTGGAGCGTGAACCCTCCCGGGAAGAAACATGGAGCATCAGAACCTCGGGAAGTGAAGCTGAACATAGCTTCGGACTCGATGCAGGCGTTTCGGGCGCCCTGTCTGCTGCGCCTGTTGATGTGTCAGCCGAGGCAAAGAACAAATGGGGCAAGACTGGAAAGGCAGCCCTGATCACTGGAGATATTGTTGTAAATGACGGTATCGTGCCATGTGGTTCGAACGCGTTTAAGAAATGGGCCAACGACAATGCCGAAAAACTTCGGAAAGGTAACTACGGAGCTGAAATCAATCAGTTCGGATTGTGGCTCATTTCCAAGACCTTTTCTACCCGGAAGTGCAACATCAAATTGGAAAGTGCCCATAATCGGGATTCTAGTGGTGGTCTAAATGTTGGAGCCACTGGTGTCGCAAAAGGTGGTGCCAGTGGATCTTCCGCCGTGAAATCCAACAGCGAGACAGGAACAGAATACGACACGACAGAGGTCTGCTTCTTGACACACCATGAGCATGTTTGAGTTCTGACTCTTTTTAGTCCGGCGGCGAACTGCTTGTTGTCTTGCATAAAGGATACTATTGTCGGGTTGGCAAAAGAAGATTTTTCGGGGGAGACGTAAGTGGATTCTCAGATGATTATTCTATATGAACTAACGGAACATGGATATAGACATTCGTACCCGAAACACGCGTCGCTTTCGACCCCTACGAATTCACCAAACCAGTTTACGACGAGAACGGAAACGAGATTGGGGTCGAGTACTTCACACTGCGGATCGACGAGAATGACGAGATCATAGAAGTCAAGGTCGACAAAGAGGCTCAAGCAAAGGAAGCAGGAGAAGACGAAGTCGCCGAAGGTGGTGATATGGTTGGAATGACAGAGGAGGAAGCTGAAGCCGAAAAAGCCGCCAATGCTCGATATGAGGAGCAACAACGCCAGAAAATGCAGGAGAATCAAGCGAGGTTAGATGCTGAGATCGCTAAGAGGCGTCCGCTGAACATAGAGATCACTCCTTTGTGAACTGCTACTAACTAAATCCGCTCTATTATTCCTGAACATGGTACCTTCATGGATTTAGACAGGACAAGAGCACCTGAGCCGTCCAGCATTACCTTTGCGAATTTCGCTGCGGTTAAAGAAGACTTGCACATGTTCATATAAATGCTAAAATGACACTATGGTTTGTTTGTATGTTTCTGAATAGCTGGAAACCAGTATGAGAATAGTCGAATCTTGGGAGTCAGGGATTCTAACGGCAAAAATCAAGTAAACTCGACGTTAAAACCACTAAATCGGTATGTGACTTTCTATCAGATCTAGACTCAACTTACCATTACCATCTGTCTTTAGATATCCACTACCATTCCATTCCAATTCTACCCAGTGAAGCTATTTCCTCGGACTTTTCCATTTTCACTCCACGTCCTTGACCCGTACGACATAGAGTGTTTTTATTTGATCCAGATGGTCTTGCTCCCACACCCTTTAGTACCCATAGATAACCCGGCATTATCTTCATAGGGAGACTTCGTCACACTCTCAGTCATATTTTCCCAGCTTTCCATCGCCGATACGCAGAATACATCCAAAGTGAGGAGATCAAGGGTCTTAAGGGTCTTTTCCAATTGACGCGAAGGTCCTTACCTTCCATTCTAGCTTAGACATATCGTCACCCTCCACCAGAGTCCGGTTAAGACTTGGCCACCTTCTTCCCAAGCAGAAAGTTTAGACTTTTATCGGAGAAGAGATCCAAGGAACACATTGCGAGGGCGGTCAAAAAGAAGCAATGATTATGACTATACCCTCCAAGCAGGTGTTGTCCCATGATCAGCTCCCTTCCTATTACCGATTGTGACACAGCCGCCGTTAGCAAAAGATATCAGGTATTTTCCGTCAAGATGCAGGTGACTATCGACAGTGTTCCGATTCGAGGCGATTAGCCAAGGAGAGAGAAAATAACTCGGGAACGGCCCCCCGTGTTGCATCCTACTTTAACATGCCAGCTTGTTAACCTCTACACACTACTTACTAGACTATCGAACTTCCCAGAGATTAGGTGGAGCTACTGACTAGTCTATCTCGCTATATTCACAACATCTTTGGCGCAAATACTTCTCGGGATGATGCTTAAGGCCAGCCCTGGCTAGTGGTCTATAGTTAAGTATCAAGACCAAAAATATGTCGGACGTGTCAACATTCCGCATCGTTTGCTATATGGCAATGTTACAACTACCTTTATTTGACTACGATCACTTTTATGGATGGCGGATCGATCACAACACTGGCAATTTGGATTATACTAAGAATAACATTGAATGTCTTAAGGGAATGTGAGTTAAGAGGCAAGTATGAGCCCAAGAAAACACTTCGCACAAATATTAAGGAGAACGACTTTGCAGAAGCGCATTTGAAACAGCCAACATTATTACTTATGTTCAATGCTTATTGCACTTGCACTTGTCCTGATCCCAATCCTTCCACTCACAGTCCTTGGGCTTCTGGCAAGGCTTATTGCACTTGCAGGTCTTCGGATCCCAATCCTTCCAGTCGCAGTCCTTGGGCTTCTGGCAGGGCTTATTGCACTTGCAATTCTTCGGGTCCCAGTCCTTCCAGTCGCAATCCTTGGGCTTCTGGCAGGGCTTATTGCACTTGCAGGTCTTCGGATCCCAGTCCTTCCAGCCACAACATTCGGGCTTCTGGCAGGGCTTAATGCACCTACAGTGCTTCTGATCCCAGTCCTTCCATTCGCAGTTGTCGGGCTTCCTGCATGGGTCCCTATTGCATTTGCAATGTTTCTGGTCCCAA